>JANXJC010000078.1:5666453-5686158 GCA_027564655.1 Leptodon cayanensis | reverse complement strand
GTAAAGGAAAGAGATGGAAAAACTTGTACTTTATATTAGAGGGAAATGATGCCCAGCTTATTTATTTTGAAAGTGAAAAACGAGCCACAAAACCCAAAGGACTAATAGACCTTAGTGTGTGTTCCGTCTATGGAGTACATGACAGTTTGTTTGGCAGGTAGGACACTGGCTTTTAATTCTCTTTTTTGCAGCAGGATTATTGACTGCTAGTTTGAGGCATGTACAAGATATGGGAAATATGTCACTGGTGAACAAATAGGCCTGGCTTGCATTGTGGCTCTTGGTTCATACCAAGAGTCTGTAGTCAGTGTGGATTGCAAGAGGGTATGTAGAAAGATGCAGCTGATGAATATTAACTTGTTTAGCAGTGGCAACTTGATTGCTAGCAACTGTACATAAACAACTTTTAGTTAGAAATTTTAGAGTTTAGTATGAAAGTTTTATTTTGAAATAAGATGTGATGATGAGTCAAGCTTTTTTGCATTGTCATTTTTGAATATTGAGTGCATTAATTGTTCCATATTTCATTTTACAGACATTAGAGATTATGAACTGAGGGTTTTAATCCTTTTGAACCAAGAATTGACAAGACAAAGAATTTTGTCAATTCCAAAAGATCTACATTCTTTTGATAGGTATTTGAAAGCTAACTTAGTTAGACAAAGTCTGTAAGTGCTTTTCTGTTTAAGAACAAGTCCTTTTGTTGGGTTAGACCAATTTAGGAGTAAACTAGTTCATATAAGTAAACATCCTCAGAAATTGTTTTTGCATAATTACTATATTCAGAGATAATTTTCACATCTAACCATTTATTGTAATATTTTGATATTAAAAATACGCCAACCGCAAGGGATGTGATTATCAGCAAAGAAGCTGAGAATCAAGTCTTTTGGATATCACTGGTAATTACAAGAAAAAGTTTATATATTTGTTCATTGGTGGTTACAGAAAAACCTCCACCATCCTGTATTATAATGTCACATAGAAGAAATAAATACACTTATCCCTACAAGTGTTAGATACAAATTCTGGTTATCCCATGGATCTTAATATTTATTAAAACCCAATACATAGTCAACTCCTAGTTATTTTTGTGAAAAAACTGAAAGACAAGTGCTTAAAACTAGTGGCATTTCTTAAACTGCAAAGACTGGTGCTTTTGTTTGATCTTTTTTCTTAATCTTTTTAATAATTTCGAAAAAATGCATTGAACTAATGGAATGTGGAGCATAGACATAGATAAAGAGTACTGGAACAGTAATAATTACTGAAATGTTCCCTATGTAAGTTGGCAGTTACGCAGGAAGCTTTGGTGTATGTTGTAAACAAGGAACATTTTGGTTAACACCGGCTGTCTCTTAAAACATCTTTTAAGAAACAGTTTGCTGTGGGTTAAAGTGTAGCTGGACAGTAAGTGGTACTGAATGTGGGTAGGAGGAGAGGCATGGTTGCACTAGCTTAGGAAGCTGTTAGTGAGGAACCGTATGTAGCTGAGACTAAGTTCTTCCTGCATTTTAAGTAGCTGGTAAAAACTGCCTTTGCCCTTTTCTCAGAAGTACAGTGAAGTCTGTAGCTTTGCATGGTTCCTTGGTGGCAGTGATTTAACTAGCCCCAGACCTGGCTGCTTCCTGCTCTCCCCAGCCCTTCTGCAGCATGGCCACAGAGTGCTGTGTCAGTGTTTCTCCAGGCAGTGAAATGGATGGGGGAACTGAAGACTGAAACTCCTTTGCAAGTGAAGTAGGATCCTTCATGGAACTCCGGTTTTGGGAGAGCTAAATTTCCCTGAGCACAGTATGGAAGGTCATGAGTGAAGTGTGCACTTCAAATAGCTTGTAATTTAACAAAACAAAACATTTTTGATTGACTTTTTGGCATATGAGTGGAGGTACACAAAATGGCAAAGGCACTATAATTGCATTTAAAGTTGTAGAGGTTTGTGTCACATACATTCAACGATTAGTATGTGATCCAAAACATTTTATTGGTCGCGAGAGCCGTGGGACACATCCACATAGGGGATTCCATATGTTAATATTGTTTCCTGAACTCCTGAAAGAACAAATCCTTAATGTATGATTAATTGGCTGGGAACTACTGCTGACCTCTGCTGCTTTTAAAGTCTCTAGGAATAGTCCTCATTGACAAGTCTTTCCCATTACCAGAGGGCTCTTTTTTGCCTTGACTGTAAGTCAGTATACATGCCTGTTCAGTACAGACCATTCTAAAAGTTTCTCAATATTCTGAAACAAACTAGCTGGTGGTTTTCTTAAAATGACGTAATACATTCAAATCAAAATGCAGTTTTGAAGGACCTGAGAAATTTTCTAGTTGAGTTCTTCCTCTTTCTGATTATGCTATGTGTATACAAACAAAAATTGATGCAATGTTCAATGGTCCTTACAGACAAACAGCAGATATGTATTAGTTCAGTGTAAACTTTGTTTTGGCACAGATCAACAAGTGAAGGTGTCCATTAATATTATGAAGATTAATAAAACTTGCATTTTTTGTTTTGTTTATTTTTAAGGCCAAACTGTTTTCAGATAGTAGTTCAGCACTTTAGTGAAGAGCATTACATCTTTTACTTTGCAGGCGAAACTCCAGAACAAGCACAGGTGAGAGCTTTTGTTGGTAAATATAATTTAAGAAGTAATTTTTTGTCATGTGGTGTTTAATGATATTACCCTTCTGAAACAGGAAGCGAGTGTATTACAAATAGTTAGTGGCTATGTCAATATTAGCAGGTGTTACAATGGAGTAGTAGCAGATCTGTAGGGGGAACGGTTGGTGCTGAGAACCCAGCACCTGCATTACCTGCACTTGGGGGTTTCATTTTGGACAAGTTCCAGTCAGGTCCCATGGACTGAATTTCCATTATTTTCCATTGTCTGTTTCTGGAGAACATATTTTTTTTGTCAGTTCAATTCAGAAGAATAATTTACTCTCCAGGACTTTTCCATGTTAAAAACCAGAGCACGGTAAGTGGGAGTTTTCCTTCAAAGGCATATTCCTGATACGAATTAAAATGCTAATGCACATATGCATGCCCAGTGACCAAAGTACATTGAACAGCTGCCTTTTGCAGTAACTTGTCATGTCCATAAATCGGTGGTTATTCATAGGCTTGGGCCCTGATAATGCACAGAAAGTAAGGTTTTCTGGGTTTAGTTGGTATCCTTTAGTAACTAGTTCTCTAGCAGTTATGTTTGCTAATTAAGAATTGTAGGATAGGAGCCTAATTCTCTGAAATTCACTCACCAGCAGGAGAGCATATCTAAGACGAGACAATGTGCTTATTTATTAAGTTTAGAGTTCTGAAGTCCACAGCTATGAAATATACCTGTTGCAACAAAAGTTAAGCTTTGCATTTGGTTTTATTTGAATGGAATTAAAGCTGTTTTAGAGCACTCAGATTGCTATTCACCAGACTATGAAGGCTGTATAAATTTAGTATTCTTCTTGTGCTGTATATAAAGGAAAGCACAAATTTTCCTGTTAAATTAATACAAATTTATGAAAGTTTCTGAGATGACATCAGAATGAGGTAGTGGCATTTGTCACACAAGTCTTAATGTACTGTCTTTGAGAAGCAGCGTGCTTCTCAAAGTAATTGAGAAAATATACATTAATTTCCACACTCATTACTGTACATTCGTTTTTTGTCACATCTGTAATGTCTTTTGTGTTCTAGAAATTAAAAGAATTAAGAATGTGTAGAAGACAGAATATCCTGTCTTGTTCCATGAACATTTGGTATAATCTGCTTTTGGTTTTGATCTGCTTAACAGGCTGTTCACTGCATTTACACAGAATGCAGTTGTGAGGGTTTTTTTTAATAATATGGCATTGGCCCAGGAAAGTTTATAGATACTTCTTTTGAGAAAGTTCAGCTTTCTTACTCTGTAACATTTCGTAGAAGAATAGTTTTATTTGCATATTAAGGCTCTCTTATAATGTGGTAAATACATATCAAAGCAGTGCCATCCTATGGACTGCATGTTGTCTTTATGGTTTGTACAAAACAAAAGCAGATGTAAAATGTAGCCTTACATGCTACTGCCACAGTGCTTGCTGTGGCACATTGCTTACTCTCACTGCTGTAAGCTTCGGCATTTAAGGGGAAAGGTTTTCCTGCTATGAGTGAGTCTAGAGGAGTACTATGCATCCAGGAAATATTTCTGTTACAGTATTTAGGAGGCATTTGTTCAATTGCTACTTCTTCTGAGAATAAGGGAACAAGCTACTGAAACTTCATGGTGCATAGCTGAAAGCTTTTCCTTCCGTGGAAGGTTTTGAAAGCTGACACCTGACTTGCAAACTGGTCTAGCTGACAATAGCTGCAGTACATGTTCCTGTATTTTTTAAATGTGGAAGATACTGTGAAGGGTAAGATTGAAACAGTGTTGTAGGTTTTTTAATGACACTTTGAAATTGTACTTTAAGAACAGATGGTGGTTCCTTGAGCTACAGCCTTAAGAAGGCTGTTGGTCAAAACCTAAATTTTGTGCTTTGCAAGAGCTATACAAAATTCGGTGTTGGGGGGCAAAAGCTAGAGAATGAGGCTATAACATACCTTCCACCTTCCAAAGGGCCCTTGCAAAGCTGCTCTGTTAGCAACTTTCTCACACTACAGTAACTTTTTCAGAAGTGGCCTGGTGAGTTGGCAGTGCCTCCTAGCAGCTTATTTGTTTAAAAAAAAATACGCACAAAGGTTCTACAGTCAGTTTGGTGTTAGAAAACCTGTTTATTTCCTTGATCAAAACGGAATCCATCCATCCACTCTGCTGTACGCATTTGCGAGCAGACAAAATGGGGAATATTGGATATATGCTCTATGTTTCCCTGTTAATGTCGTTTTAGTTTGTTTGAAGTATACACAGTATTATGACTGCCATACAGAAGTACCGGAGAGAATAATCAGAACAGTTTGGCTTGTTAACTGTAATTTTCTCAGAAGCAAACAAGTTTTGCTTCATTTTATGTACCATTTGTAATTTCATGTAATACTACTTGACTGGAAAATTGCTAAAGGTCACGCTGTATATCTATTAGTAATGCTTGATATTTCTAAAAGAGAAAATGGTTCAGATCCTTTATTACGTTTTGCTCAGTAAAGATAAGAATTTTGCTTTAATATTCAACCTTGCATACTTTGGCATTACAGAAAACTTAGGTTTTGCCAAACTAAAAGGAAAACTTCAGATGCTCTTTTTAAATATCTCTGTTCCACTGCAAGAAGCTGTATCTGACTGTCTTATTGCACTATTCTGCATCCTTCTCTCTTAGGACTGGATGAAAGCTCTGCAGATGTTTTGCAGTTTAAGAAAAAACAGTCCAGGAACATCAAATAAACGTCTGCGTCAGGTGAAGCTGATGATATGGGGTTGGCAGTGCATGTGGAGCAGTGTTTGGTCACCTCGTTGCAAAATGATAACTGATAAATCTCAGAATTTTCCTTACTTTACTTTTTGGAGTTACGCAGTACCCTTGCGAAACCAGGCAGAATGACTTACACTTTGTTATAATATCTACATATATATAAAAAGCAAAATGGCTTTAGGCAATTTGCACGTGCTTTGCTAGGTATTTTCTGACTGCTTTTAAGTAAAAATGTAAAGAAGTTAGCGTTTGTATTGTCTTAACTTTTAAAATTTACCACATATGGGAAACTTTAAAAATTTGACAACCTCATGTGACTTGTAAACAAAACACTTGTTTAACTAATATTATTCATTTTCAGTAACAAATACATGCTGAGCCATGCTTGTGACTTAATTTCTCTTGGCCTCTTGAAAGTGCTGTGTTTGCCAGAATTTCCTCAGAGGTAGAGGACAGATAGTCATAAATGGCTAAGTCTGTAATGATTGGAGAATAACAGGAAAATACTTCAAGAATCCCTGATACTTTTAATGTTAGGAACATTGGATGTAGTTGTTTAACAGACAGTGGAGAAAGGAATAAAATAGGATGTTTTTCAGGACACACAACTATTCTGTATTTAACATTAAAGATGTTTGGATACTTCTGAATAAATGAAAACTAAATTAGGTGAATTCACAGATAAAGTGGCAGGTGAAATTGGGGGCTTCAACCTGCAAAAGCAAAGCAGAAAGAGTGACAATCTGAAATAATTCTTTACTTCAAAAAACAAAGAAAATGCTCACCTATGTACAGGAATAGAATGTAATGTGTTGCACAAGGGAATGTTACATAATCTGTTAAGAAGGCCCCAAATAAGCCATTGTGTTTGGAATCTTCCTTGGCTCTTAATCTAGGTGCCAGTCTTTGATTTCAGTAAAATTTTCTGTGCATAGGAAATTTAGTATTTGCAAATCTTAATGCCTCAAAGATAATTTTAAAAGATAACACGATGTTTTAAAACCATGGGGCCGGAGATTTGTTTTCAGTAATTATTAGAGTTACTCTTACTTTGTCACTGGTGCCTCTTAAAATGTCGTTCCATTACTTCTGTTCCTTGCTCTTCTTATTAGGAAATTTAAATTTGTATTCAGTATTCATGTATTAACATTAAGCCTCCACACAGAGGATTAAAAAAAATCATTCATGTGTTTTGTATTTCTATTTTAGCAACAAAAAGTAAATTTTGAGTGGTTTTTTGTTTGTTTGTTTTAGGTCAGCAGTCTTATTTTGCATGTAGAAGAAGCTCATACACTCCCAGTAAAGCATTTTACTAATCCATATTGTAACATCTACCTGAACAGTGTCCAGGTAGCAAAAACACACATCAGGGAAGGGCAGAACCCTGTGTGGTCAGAAGAGTTTGTCTTTGAGTAAGTCTTAATCTTCTTGATTTACTGAATTTCACTTGTAAGTTGCATTGCATTTAAGATTCTTAACACTGTGTACTGTTTTGCAAATGCTTTTTAAAAATACTGTATATGTGTTTATACAGCAGCAACCTTTCAGCCAAATTCTGCATGGGCAGAATTTTCTGTAGGCACCTAAATATCTTTGCTAATGTAAGTGTCTTTGGCTGATAATGAGAACTCAGGATTGAAATTAGTTTAGAATAAGCTTAAATGCCAGCCATGTATAGTATTAATTAAGGCTTTCTGTCTTTTCTCCTAGTGATCTTTCATCTGATATTAATAGATTTGAGATAAGTCTCAGTAACAAAACAAAGAAAAGTAAAGATCCAGATATATGTAAGTATTTTTCTGTAAAAGATGCATATATATTGCAGCAATGGATACTTTGTGTGGTTTTCATTACTCTTGCCAAATGTTGTCACAAGAGAATTAAGTATGGTTTTATGCTTACCATACTGCTGTGTTTGTATGTTTTGGATGTCTGGTACTGGATTTCCATTAATGTTTTTACAGTGAGAACCTGCATGTTTTTTGGTAATAAAATGCACAGTAATCCAGTCCTGTGTATCTGATGGCTCTGCTAGCTCTGCTGTAGAGTAGCCATTGTGTTATGCAATGGCTGTGCTTACCAAAAAGCAAGAAGAAAGAGAAACTGTTAGTATTAGTCTGCTCCATAAAATGCTAAGTTCCACGGAGTTTTAAGTCTGATTGCGTGGAATTCCTTTTCAGGTTTTTTGTCGCTTTCAGTGAGAAAGAGAAAGGGAGGAACGGTGTATTACTTTAATCATTAAAAATAAAATTAAAAAAAAAAAATCTTGGCAGTCTCTGAACAAAACTTGGCTTGTCTTCTTTCTGTTTTGCCTCATCTGTCTACTTTTCTTGTACCACTCTTGGCCTTAAACCTAAGTTACCTCAGTATCATTTTGAATGGGAAAGGATCCAAATTTTCTTCTGTCTTTTACAGAAGTTCCCAACAATTTATTTTCCTTGTGTTACCCAGGCAGCTGCTTCTTCAAACTGTAGTTTTGTTACAGCAAATCAACAGCAAGCTCGTAAGATCTGTCAGTTTTGTAGAAAAGAAGGGGTTTGAAGAACATGGATTCTGAGCTCTTAGATAGAAAAAATTGGGGTGGGGTTTTTTTTTGTTGTTTGTTTGGGGGGTTTTTTTTTTGTTTGTTTTGTTTTGTTTTTTTAGTTTAGTTCATTTCCACACACAATGTGGTTTTAGGTTTTTGTTTTTTTTCAGGACACTCTTATTCCAGAGTTTCCCACCATACTTGTTCTGCAGCAGTTTCGGCCCCTTGCCTCTTCTTTGCTGCCTGCAGGGCAGAACACCCTCCCCACCCCTTTAAAATTTGTCCCAAGATTTTTTTATTTTCCACTGTGTTCAGAACTGTCTCTTCCAAAGGCAGCCAGACTATTTATAACCTACTGCAGTTTTTCAGTTTGCATATATTGTGTTACTGGCCTGTTACGTATGCCTAAGTGCTAATTTCTTGATTTTTCTTTTTCTTTTTTTTGAGATTGGTAGAGAAACCTTTACCAAAATAGAAGAATTACTACTCATTTTGAATGCTCTTGCAGAACCTAATTAAATTTCAACCCTTTTTCTCCTTCCTCTGATTAGAAAACTTTCTGCATAGCAGGAGGAAAAAAGATACATTCTTTTGTATCTCTAACTGCAGTTGTGATCATGTTCTTGCACTGTTCTTTTAGTCATTTGAGCTAGAAAACTCATTACTGATGTACACCAAAGCTCTGGTTAGTAAAAGAATCTTAAAAAGGCTAATTCTTGAATGGGATACTTCAGTAACTTCTTTAAAAGTGTTTTTGTAGTTTCCTCCTCTCTGTCCAGATTGAGGAGGTTGTGTTGGCTTTGGTTGCATCCAGCTGACAGGAGGTGATGGAGGGTGTTCTTGTCTAGGTCAGGAGCAGGATCGGCTGAGTTCTTGACTGCACTTAGGTATACTCTTACAGCATAACCCAACAGTCCTTTCATTTTGGGATAAGGATTAGACTAAGTCAACTCAAATGAACTCATATCTCTGCTTACATCCCCAGCCCTACTGAATATGTTAAGTGGGGGGGGGGGGGGAATGAGCTAAAAAAAACCTTATCTTATGTGCTGTGTTTGTTGCCTGAATAACCCTTGAACTCTTCAAAAGCAGGAGAATTTCCTGAATATCCTAATTTTCAGCCATAGCTGTTAAATGTGGACTGCTATGAAGTGGGAGTCATCTGAAGCTGGTACTGTTCATCTTCCCAGTTAACTGGGTTAAGTCAGCTTTTCTGCTTGCTTTTCCCACCATGTAATGCAGATTGAAGGCCCAAAACTCAGTTATTGGTCTCACTGCTTTATTTCTTTCATCATAACACAGAGAAGTTAAATACCAAAACGATACTAACATGAAGGCTATTTTTTTAGTATTTTAAAATATTTCCTGAGTTTTCAAGTCTTTAGCATTGAAGTTTGCCTATTATGAGTATTCCATAATTACTGTAGTATTTTTGTTTTTAAAAAGTATTTCAGATAGTCAGAAATGATACTAAACAGTTTAGTATCAATTCAATTTAAATATGTCGTTTCTCTAATGATGAATTGCGTAAGGATTTATTCAAATAAATATATATAATTTGGCTTGAAAAAATAAAGCCCTAAAATGTATTAGTAGACTTCACCTGCTGCTACTGTAGACCGGGATGCTCACATATGATTAGACAGTTGAATTAGTAAATCTCTCAGGACAATACCACACAGTGTTGAACTGGAGTGGAAGTTTTGGTTTAGTTTTGCAGCATGATAGTTGGTTAATTTCAAATTAGTTCATGTTGAAGAAGAAATGCGTTTATAATGGAGGCAGTCACCTCAAGCAGGCAAGTCCATAGAGCAAAATATTAGCCAATCTCTTTCTTTTCAGGCACAGTGATTACTGACAGTAGTGCCAAAGGTTGGTTTTGAAACTGATAGCTGAGATTATAGGAGAATGGGTTGTGCTAATGTGGCAGTGACTTGTGGCTGTGAGAAGCAGGATTTAGTATGTCCATGTATTGAGCGATTTCCTCTTTCTCGAGCTTTCAAATGGCTTTTATTCTCGATCTGTAACTAGAATTTTTTTAGGTTTTCTTTATTTGATGATTCTGCCTTTTCTGGCAGGGTTAGACAAAGGCTTCATAGTAAATTCAGGTTCATTTCCAGTCTGAGGACTGGAATAAGCCTAAGTTTGAACCACTTTTTACTTTTGATTCCCAGGTTATAATTACTAACAATCAAAATAACAGTCTTCTTACTAAGTATTATGCACGAAGTGTCATTAACGAATAAACCATTAAGAAACCTCAGTCTTACATTTTTTTGTACTAATGCTCATCATGTAAAATATTTGATTCTTTTTGGATCAAGATTGTTGTCAAGAGAATTCTTATCTATGTCCAGAGAGAAGACATCAACTGTGTTTGTTTTGATGATTTTCTGTATATTTGTTTCTCTTTTAAAATGTGCTAGATTGCAAAGTGTAAATATCCTGAATTTTTCAACTAGTAGCAGTCTCTCACTGAAGGTAGCCTACTAATTCAGTGTAAACTGCTAAACAGGAAAAAGTCTTGTTCCTTTAAAGTTATTGAATACGAATTACAGTAGCAACTGTTCTGCAGTTCTTGCACAGATATTTCTGTTCTGACCTTTTTTTTTTTTTAATCAAATCAAGATTATAGTATTTATATTATAGCTATGAAGTGCTACTATAACCACAGGGAAAAATTAAATCATCAGATTATTCTAGGTCCTATATTTCATTCACTGTTCTTCTCACTGAGATACACATGCCTTACACGTGCACGCAAAATAAGAAGATAAACACATTGCTTAGGTATGGGTACAGGAGCTCTGATGCTGGGGAGAAATATTCTAGGAAAGTCAATTGATTATCTGGTCTAAAGACATAGTCCCAGCCACACTGGTGATAAGTAGCAGGTGATGATGATTGTTTTTCATGCTACTTGACTGATTTGAATGCATTAACTTATATCTGTTTATCAGCTCCAAAGAATATGAAATAGACAACAGGAATGTCCTGAAGTGAGCATTATAAATATGATGTTTTTCTATTCCAGTATCAGATGATTTCCTGCTATGTATTGCAACACTGGGGCAATGGGAAGTCAACTGGAACCCTTGACAATTTCTGCAAGGCAATGTGGTGTATGGGTTTTGCAGAAATGTGGAAAAAAAACCCCTTAATTTGTTTCTTTGTTTGTTTGTTTTTTTAATGTAAGGAATTTAAAAGATGATCTCATTGAGAGGCATGGAAAGAGAGGGTGTTTGCTTGAAAGATCCAGACTGACAGGCTAAATGTGAAACTTTAACTGTGGACCCCTCTTGGAGCGTGGTGGATGTTTCATGGGCACAACGTTGCCTCTGCAAGCGCCTGGGCCCTTTCTGTGTGAAATAACTCCCTTCAGGAGCGCTTGTTCCTGCTCCAGATGGGCCCGTGCTCCCGCTGCTGCAGCTCGCAGCCCAGGTCATTGCTTGGCAGTTTTGAGGTACCAACACCACTGAAAGGTGAATTAATGATTTGGCCATTCCTGAGTTAACTTTCATCATTATCAAGGCAGCGAGTTGCTTGGGAACACTTTATTATGTAATTTGCATAAACTGTTAACAGCCTTAACCTGGGAGTTAGTATAAAAGAAGTAACGTATGGCAGTGTTTGGGAAAGCCATAGCAACACTACAATAATAAATAGTGAGAAGTAAAAAAGTGGTCAAGGAGCAGACCTGATGGTGGTATCAGCCCGAAGCTGGAAAAAGGTAAGTGAATTCTGAACACCTTATCTATTTTTAGTTTCCGACTGCTATGTGGATTTGCAAGGTAGCACACTTTTTTACTCACTGTTTGGGCATTACAAAGAAAACTGTGTCAATATCCATGTGGCATTTTTGAATGTAAATGTAACCATTCTTTACAGAACGCTTTATATTTCTCTTCAGTTTACAGGAGTCTGTTAAACCACTGAAGAGAGAATCTGTCAATATATTGATGGCAAAAATCTTGATTACTCTTATTTATACTCTTTTTCTGAAAAAAGATAACATGCTGAAAATAAACTGGGTTTTTATTCAACAGTAGCACTGTTTTGCTGCAGATAACTCACTTGAACAATGCTTTTTTTCCTTAAGTGTTTATGCGTTGCCAATTAAGCCGATTACAAAGAGGACATGCAACAGATGAGTGGTTTCAACTCAGTTCCCATGTACCATTAAAGGGTATTGAGCCAGGATCTTTGCGTGTTCGAGCACGATATTCTATGGAGAAGATCATGCCAGAAGAGGAGTACAGTGAGTTTAAAGAGGTATGAAGCTGTTTAACTTTCCTTGGTTTATCTGTCAAAAATCGTTTTGTTGGTTGAGTTGGATCTTGATAACACTGTTTGACATCATTAAATAATATTTATAGTGACATGTGCATATCCATTTTTCTAAAACTGTTATATGTTAGGAGAAGCTTCTGAATATTTTAAAATTCTGGGTTTTTTTCAGCTTATACTCCAGAAAGAACTTCATGTTGTTTATGCCTTATCACATGTTTGTGGACAGGACAGAACACTGTTGGCTGGCATTTTATTGAAGATTTTTCTTCATGAAAAGCTTGAGTCCTTGTTGTTACGAACACTAAATGACAGGGAGATAAGCATGGAAGGTACTGTGCTAAGTTATACCAAAGTTTACTGGAACTCTGGGCCGGTGGAGGGCTCTGGCACCTGCCTTTTTTTTTTCCTTTAGTTAAAACATACATCAAAGTGTAAACACAGTACGTTTTTCCTTCGCTATTTGTTGTCTCCTTTTCTCGGCTTCTCACTTTACTCCCCTTTTTTTTCCAGATGAAGCTACTACCTTGTTTCGTGCCACCACTTTAGCAAGTACACTTATGGAGCAGTATATGAAAGCCACAGCAACAAGTTTTGTTCACCATGCACTGAAAGACTCTATATTAAAGATAATGGAGAGCAAGCAGTCCTGTGAGGTGGTACCTTGAACTATGTTTTTAAACATTTTGGTTTGTTGACACCATTATCTACTGGTTGTTATGTTTCACGTTTGCATTAAATACTAGCTTCAGAGACATTCATTAATAGCTCAGAACTAAAACACAGAAACCGAATTCTTAAGAGATTTTTTTGTTTCCTAGCTTTTGGCTTTGAACAATATTTATAGTAGAACTTTTTTAAGTTTTTTAATTAAAATTTCTTTAAATTAACTATTTATTCTTAGGTAATTGTAGGCTGTTCTGTAGCAGTTACTGAATGTCCTAGCCTAAGTAACTTCAAGTAAACTCAAGATATCATAGAAGTCAATGTTTGAACATTAGTTTTAATTTAAAGCTTCCTGATATTAAATGATTGTTATTGATCCTGAAACTGTTTTTAAAGTGATCCTGCTAACTTCTCTTTCACTATAACTTAATTGTGGAAAGGATGGGAGTCCTCAGAAACTTGAATTGAGAGACAGAAAAAGATCATGCAGATGGATAGTGCTGAATAGCTGAGCTGTTAAAAGCCTGGTGTATTAGAACTTAAAACCATTGCTTCTTCACATTTCCTGACTAGCCATTGAAACAGACTTGTGAGTTCTGCAAGAAATTTGTACAGCAGCAGAATATTTAATTTACTTTGAAGTAGTATTCAGTGTGTAGTATTATGAAACTATGTATGTAGTTCTAGTTAGAAGAAGAAACATATTTTTTTTCTCTTTTTGTTTTAGTTAAATCCCTCAAAGTTAGAAAAAAATGAAGATGTAAACACTAATTTGGCACATCTACTCAGTATACTTTCAGAATTGGTGGAGAAAATATTCATGGCTGCAGAGATACTGCCTCCGTAAGTTTGCACTTTTCTGTTCAGATTTGTATTTGAAAACTCCTGTTTGTGTGAATTACATTGCACCTTAAAATGATGTTCTTACTGGTTCATCTTCTGCTAATCAGTCATAAGACTAATGTCTTTAGGGTTGCTGTATGCGCACAGAGGAATACAGACAGGAAAAAAAAATAACACTTTCAGGAATTAATAGGGCTTTTTGCAAAAGCCTCTGGCTAGCACACGTGCTTTTCTTTGAAGGAGAAGCTAGTAGACCCAAGAGGTCAGGGAAAGAATAATAATAAAAATAATCAATCTCATATTTCCACAAAAAGGTAGAATACAGTAGTAGTTAGCAGACAATTATATATATATGTTAAAGGTGATTACAAATTCTTTCTAGTCCTCCTCCTCCTCTGAGATGGAATTATTAACAGTATATTAAAAATACAAGCAGGTAGTAGTAGAACGATACTGTGTGATTGCTTCTGTCTGCTAGGGAAGTGCAGAGGGTCTGCCTCCCCTTCCCCCCCCTCCTTCTTTTTTTTTCATTGCTAAAATAATGTGTTTTCATAGTTTAGATTTGAACCATCTAATAAAAAGTGGATAGTACTAACAGTTTCTTTTCACTGTGTCATTAATTTTTAAAGCATACAAAATCCTCAATTTCGAGATGGCAGAGTAGCACCAAAGTGTTCTGTTAGTGCTAGCAAGGTCACCATTAAAAGTTGCACTCCTTTTAAGTATATGATGCAGCTCTCAACATTTTCTGAAATAAAACACAGTTTTCCCATTTTTTTTAATGGGAGAGGACTATTGCTGTGGTCTCTTAACTTTTAAACACCTAACACTCGTTTATGGAAAGAATAGTTGTTGTTTAGTTAAGAAGAGAAAAATTTAAAATTTTTTTTTTTAAATCAAACCACCAAAATTGTCTTTTTTAAAAGTAAGTACTACTTAAGAAACAGGAAACAGTTATAAAACAATGCACATCTGAATAGTCACTGTATTGCATATAGAATTGTGTATTAATGAAGGATGAGGGTTTTTTCCTTGCCATTTATAAATTATCTTACTATAAATTTATACATTTAGAAGCTGAATTATTATAAATTTATTAACTTATAAATTAACTCTTGGTTAAAGTTTAATTTAAAGCTTATGTCTAAATTATAAACGTAGAATGGATAATAGTTCTGCATCAAGAAAGAGGTTGGTCTAGATCCTTTCTGATTGGCTTTTTTGATTCTGTGAGTTTAATTAAATAAGTAATTAGCTATTATTTTTGCAGGACATTGAGGTATATTTATGGGTGCCTGCAGAAGTCTGTTCAAAACAAGTGGCCAGCTAATACCACTATGAGAACCAGAGTTGTTAGGTAAGTACTTGGCACTTTATTCTGAAAATAATCTTTTCAAGTCTTGTTGAAGGCATACTTCAGTGTGCTTTTCTATGTTTTTCAGTGACAGAACTGTATAGTACGTACATAGATTACAACAGTATTTAAGATATTTACAATGCTGAGGCATGATAGCCCAATTAAGGATTATGAGCTTGCTAGATTCTTAATTGTGTTCTTAGAGCCTTGCCAGAATAGCATGATGTAGTATAGAGGTCAGTATAGCTTTACTTAATAGTTTTAACTTGGAATTTACTTGCGCTTTGTCCAGTTTTACAAACTAATCTAAAATAGCAATTTCTTTTTTCATGCTGGGAAAGAAAAACTTCTCTCAAAGCAATAGTTAAGCTTTGTGATACCTGTAAAGAACAGTGACCTCTGAAGATCATGTTCCTGTCATACGCCATCTGGGAGGACTGTGCCTTACCCAGGCACTCTCATGTGTTAATTGCTGGAGAAATCTTAGATGGTTTAAGATCCATGCCCTTTAAAACACAGACCCAGCACTGTAAGGAACCTAATACCTTCATATAAAGACAATTGGACTGTTAGATTTTGCTGAGGTGCTGTCTGCATTGGGATATGTAGTTTTCTGCATCAGAGAAGGCTCCTGGTTCCTGGTGTTAGAGTGATCAGAACCAGCAGCCCGAATCAAGACTCTGTGTTGGTTTCCAAAACCTAGTAATTCTGTGCTGTCCCAGTTCTGTTTCATTTCTCTGCTTCACCCCGATCATGTTGAAACATTGCAGAGCTCCTCTAAAAACGCTGCAGGAGATTACTGAACGTGGCTCCTCTGAACTCACACGGGCCACAAAAGCTCCAATGTACATTCATAAACCAATGCAATTACGCAAGTTCTTCTTCTAACACCGTCCATTGCCAGTGCAGGTCAAACAAAAATCTTTGACAAAGATGTGGTCTTGACACTTTTTCTAAATGCTGCTGGGGGTTTTAAGGGTATTGGAGCCACATCTTTCCTTTTTTGCAGTGCCTGGCAGTCATATAATTTGCTGAGGGTAATTTCCAATGGAGGGAGTCTTTCAGAGGATTTGTCTTTGGCTTGTGTTTATCATTTTGACACCAGAAGCCTTATGTCATCCAGGGTACCAGGCAGGGGCATTGCCTGCAAATGGAGGCTGCTCTTATTGTGAGAGCCCTGCTTACTTTGAGGGGCTAACCTACTGGAAAGCTGTAGAGCTCAGCAGTGTATACCATATCTCTTTCCCTTCCTTCCCAGCTCCAGGGAGAGCCATGTGGCTTTCCTTAGTGGACACAGCTCACATTCAGGGTTTTCTAGAGGTCTCCACCAGATGCTATAAATATTGGATCCCTTGCTCTTGTGATGTTAGTCTTCACAAGTGGATAGATACTAGGGATTTCTCTCTAGAGTACAGAGTTTCACAGCCTTCAGTGGTGATTATTATCTTTTATTGCACTGTTTTTGGTCCAGGAATGATTAAATATTCAGAGGCAGATGGACAGTTTTTAGATGTCTGGGCATCTTCCCTACTGTATCAGCCAGAAGGTGCTGCCATTTCTTTATGGTCGTAAAACCCCCATGTAGAAACTGACTCATTCTTAGTTTAAGCAGGTTGACCAGGGTAAGAAGCACCACATCTTCTGTATCAGCAAGGTCCATGGTAGATTCATACCTCATTGGCCTTCAACTTTGGCACTTTAAAAGAGGAATTGCTATATATACCATGACTTCAAAATGAACTACTTCCTCATAGCTTTAAATTCACACCATAGAAAATACTTCAGCTTCACATATGGCCAGAGAGTTGGTGTCTTACCAGCCCATAATTCATGGTTCCTGGAGAAGTAAGAAACATCTATAACAGTATATATTAGGCGTCTTGGTCATATGGAAGGTGCGTTAACGTATATATTAGGTCTCTTGGTCATATGGAAGGTACGTTAACCTCACTACTATGTGTGTCATTTTCAAGTAATATGTACATTACCATCACTGTGTACTTATCAACAGGCTAGGTAGTATAAGGTCCCCTTCCTTCTTTTATAAGTGGTCAGGCTTTGTTATCGCTGTAGTGGAAACCAGTCTGCTGGTAGTGTCTGAGCACTCTAGACAAAATTAAAGATGACTTGTATTGCTTTAGTTGGTCCATATGTCACTTCATTGTATAGTGATGAGCCGGAATTGATGTTAACCTGAGGTGGATGTTTTTTACTTCTGCTATTAGCAGAAAGTTAGATTTTTCTCATGGTACTGAAGGCTACTCTGGGTTTCTGTTGAGTGAGTTCCTAATTCTGCAGTCAAAACAGAGCGCTTTTTTCCTACCTTCCTAGATGGCAGCAATTACTTTGTGGAGGAAAGTAGCAGATCTCTTACTATTTTTCTGCTGTTGCGTACTGTCATCAGGATATGGATCAGCTTAAGCTGGCTTCAGGCTGTGTTGCTGCCCAAAGAGAGGTTCCCTTTGCCCACCTGCTCCTGTGCTACTCCTCATATTGTCTTGCGGGAGCAGGTGGCTGCGGGATGGATGCCTTGCAGTAGCAGACAATGGAAGACCTTTGGGAGGTCAGAGATGAGGGGCTTCTCCTTTTTGGAGCCGGTGTGGTCTGAGATTGGCTTCAGTGTGACTTTACAGTTAAGTTCTTCCCACAGGTTTCAACAATTCACCTTAATTGGGAAATCAATATGCCTATTCTTTCAGCTTTTAGTTGAAGTCATAGCATGATATTCTTAATTTGTTAACGTATTCACAGAGCACAGGCTGGTTGGTTGGGGTCCATCTCAAAAAGATTCCATGCCAACTTGAATCCTTAAAGACTACACAATTTTACATTAATTCTCTAATTTTATTGAACAAAATATAATTTTCTTCCCATTTCAGTGGCTTTGTTTTTCTTCGACTGATTTGTCCTGCTATCCTGAACCCAAGGATGTTTAATATCATCTCAGGTGACTATATGCTTCAGTTTCAATTCATACTTTATACAGTAGTAGGCATGAAATTATTGTAGTGTCTAGTGTAGCAAAATAAAAAGTTTTTTTGAACACTGTGTCCAGAGACATATTATCCATGTCACTTGACTGACTTCTCCAATAAGGCAGCCAACATATGCTTTTCACACTTAAAGGTTAGATTGTGGTTATCCCCAATGTCATTTCAAAGTCCAGAAAAACATGCATTGTGGTATTTAATAATACAATTTTGAGTTAGTCTAGCAACATGGAATATATTCTAGCAGTGTGAAAAATGTGTGTGATCTTAAGATGTCACTTTGAATACAATGCAATGTGAAAGTTAATGGCTGAAATTCAATGGTATCTCTTAAATGAACAAGATTCACAAAGTTGAAAATGTATCTGCAGAGCTTGGAATACATTTGTGCACCTAGAAAATTATGCTTGCGTAACTTGTTCAGACGTCCTGCTTAGATAGCTTCCAGCCACTGGAGAAGTCTTTACTTTGACTCATCAATCACAGTCAATCTCAAATACGGAATGTTAAAGATGAGAGAGAGAGAGAGAGAGGGGTGGCATTTAGAAAGCATGAGTTGTGCAGACTTGAGATGGTAATCTTGGTTGGCTTCAAGGCCACATGTAGGAGAGTTCCCAGGGCCTTGCCTAAGTGAATGTTCTCACTGCGTGAAGTCTTACCCTGGTTTTTGATGCTGTCTTGGTAGAGTGCCTCTATAGTAGTTAACTGAAACAGCAACAGGGAACATTGCTGTTGGCACGGCCAGGATTGCAGAACTGCTGTACAGCCCTGTGGCACAGTGCTGGCCGGTGTCAGATAGCATTCTCCCAGACAGCTGGTAGGGGTGCTTGGGATGGTGGCACACCCCAGGGACCACATCTGACGTGCTGTTGGCGTGGGCTTTCCTGTTGTGTGAAGCTTTAATGGTGAGGGCATGGATCATCCCATGGCAGTTGCCCTAAGCACCTAAAAATGGCCATTTTTAACTTCTATGGGAGGAAAAAAGGAAAGGCATAAACTACTGAAAACTTCTATTACTGAAGTTAAAATATTCGGACATCTGAGTTGCTTAGTTTTTTGTGTTTTGTTTTTTTTTCCCGCTTGGCAAAGATCACCCCAAGCTAGAGGGCATTTAGTTTGCACTAGCCACTGCTCTTCCTCCTTCACTCCCTTGCAGTTTCTTGATTATTACCAGTAAAACGCAGATTTGGAAACAGGAGGAAGTCAGCAATCTGATTCAGAAAAGCTTTTTTCTTTATTCACAGACAGTTTTTAAGACAACGTAGCATGTTTTCTATCGTCTCTCTTTAAGCTGTCCAAAATGAGAAGGTCTATGTTGAACAGGAAGTTCCTTTCTCTTACCCAGTAATCATTTCCATACATGCTTTGGAGAAAGCATTTGACAAACATGGCCTGGTATACAGTGATCCTTTCTTTAGGATTTTATTATCTTCAGGTAATTTGCAAGTTAGGTACCTCCTAATTTGGGTTGCACTCTGTTGACAGGTGTAAAAAGTTACCTATAAATTTGAGTAATCCTTTAAGCTTGTCTGTCAGTGTTAAAAGTCCTGCTTATGTACATCCAGCTGATATTCTTGACTGCTGCTAAGGTAAACTTACAGAGTCTGTGTAGGACTTTTAGAGCTGTTAAAAAAAAAAAAAATGGGGGGGGGGGGG
>JANXJC010000078.1:5654149-5664915 GCA_027564655.1 Leptodon cayanensis | reverse complement strand
AGCCTGACACATGACCTGTTTGTCCTCATCAGCAAGGAGGCCTCATTACTGGAATTTCTTCTGTCCCCTTCAATTTAGAGCTAAAGAGGGTGTTGATCTGAGAGCAGTAGCATAAAGTCTGGTCAAATTGGGAAGAGGAGCCAAAATCATTTGAGAGGAACTGACCTAGAAACTCACATTAATGACTTGGTACACCCCATGAAGATTTTGAATCTGGTAGTAGGAACAGCAGCAATGGTCTGTTATAAAAATTGAATGAATGACCACACCAGCAGGTATTACAGAGTGTGATGCAGCCATATACTGATGCTGTGAGAACACAGATGAACTCAGCAGGCGTTTGTTCCAAAGACAACAGTGGAAGTATGTGGGGCATTCTTTTTTCTGCTTGCCACAGAAAAGTTAGCAGTCATATTCCAGTATTTCCTGCGTTAGAGGGGAGAATTGGGAGAGGAAAGGCAGGCAGGCAGCCATCCCACCACAACAAAAGTGTCCATGATGGTAAAATGGGCACATTTTCTTTTGGAATATCTATATCAAAAAGACAACTGAGAATTGCTAGAGCAGTAATCTGTGATGGGAAAGAATCCAGAGGATAAGTATTCTGCCTTAAATAGATGATGGGAGCTTTTTTTGCATTTCCATTGATTATTTGATGTCAAAGGGGAGGCATCTTTCAGTAATACTGATGTGCTTTTGTACACAACCTTGAAATGCATTCTACACGCATGGTCTATGTATACATAGTAATTACCTTTCAGATTGAGACTAATCGGGCCTAAATTCCCATCTTGGTATATAGATTATCCAATTCTGAAACAAATTAAGAGCTGCCAACCTCTGACTCTCCCCCCTCCCCCACTTTCACCCTGCATTTACTTACTCCCTAAATTGGTGTTTTCTGTGGTAAAGCACTTCAAAGCACCCCTTCTATTTGTACTCACTTTCATGTTGCTAGACATAATTAATGTTGTAAATCAAGTGTACATACTGCACTAAAAACCCCAGCTTTCAATAAAGTTTCTATTATAACACTAAGAGAATGCCAGCAACAACTGCTCTGTCTTCAGTTCCCAGGCTGAAATGTGATTGAAAAATAAATCTGTTGACTTAAGCATAATGAAAGTGACTTCAGGCTAGCATTATAAAGTTATTTCTCTGACACACATAACTTGGAATGTAAGTGTTAATGAAAGAACAAGAAAGAGGGCACTTACTCCCAATCATACCTTTGAAAATAGAGCATTTGTTCTTTGCAGCTAGGTATTGAGAGACATTCATCTTAATGCAAATTCATGTCGGCATGCATGTATAAGAAACTTCTGAATCAGAGATCCTGAATCTTATAAGAAAATACCAAATTGTGTAGTCTTTCAACTGGCTGCACACCAGACATTGGAAATTCACTTGAAGAAACTAAAATCACTCCAGATGACATAGTTGTTCTGCAGTGTCATTTGTGTGACTGCACTGTGTTCACTTCAGGTATGACAATTATCTTGGCATTGATTTGTTCTAATGAATACTTTTAAAAATTACTAGGAGCCATATATGGAAGGGGTAAATCCATTCATCAAGAGTAACAAACATCGCATGATCATGTTTTTGGATGAACTTGGGGTAAGTGGTTAAAAAAATCTTTATTGGAAGTTACACAGCAGCATTGTAAATGAAAATTCTTTATGCTTCTTATTAACGAGATCAAAAATGCATCAGTTCCCACACAATTTTGAATGCGTGTAACTGAATAAATTATTCTTACGCATGTTTAGAAACTGCAGTTTGCTGGCCTGTTGTACAGAATTCAGACTGTCAAATGTCATCTTAGACTTTATTCATTTAGTGTCTCTGTAGATGCGAGAAGCTCAAATATATTTTATAGCTATGAGGATTAGAAATTTTGGCCAAAAATACAAATCTTTAAAAATATGTTTTACAACAAAAACTCTTATATATAATTTGTAATGTGGTTTTGACTGGAGACTGAAATTATTTTTTGCTTTGAAAAATACTAGGTTGAATTTCAGTTATGCATTACCAGATATGCCACTGCATGCATTCTAGGTATGGTAGTTTGAAAGTAAACTGCAGTTACTGTATTCTTTTAAACTGTCACTGTTTTGTGTATGATAGCTATAACAGGAGTTAGGACCTCATGTTATATATGTTTATTTTTAAACAAAGAATTAATTGTAAACAACAAGATGAAAAAAAATGTGCCAAGCTTCCTGAATTGATCCCTTAAAAGTGCCTCAGAATACATCTCAGAATATTTTGATAAGATATAAAAATGTGTGGCATTTGGGTAGGTTGCCATACGTCACCTTTTTCTGGTTAAATTGCACCTTCTGCATATGATGATAAGTCACTTTTCTTTAAATGAGACAGATTTTGCATGAGATGTCTGAAAACTGTTGGTTTGAAAATAACTGTTGGATTAATCTATTGTTTTAATTACATTATTGTTTATGACCAGTTTAATGAGTTACTTGATAGTTACAGATTTTGCTGAATTTTTGTTGCTGCTGTTCTCTCATTTAGGTTGGAAAAAAAAGAACCTAATGGATGGATTCCCCCTCATTTAGGGGAAGGTTATGAGTCTATGCAGTAGCCTTCTGGTCAGCTCAGTGTAGTGTAGCAATACCAGGTCTTTTAGTAAGAACCCTTCTAGCAGGAGTAGAAATTGCAGTATACTCACAAAACACATGGCAGAGCTTGTGGAGAGGAGGAAATCCATAATTCATAGTAGAAAGATGGACTGGAGACTTAGCTGGAAAGACTAATATTGCAGCACTTGCTTGCAGCATAAAACAACTGCATCGGCAGAGCTGTAGAGCTTAATTTATTTTCCTGTGTGCCCGGGTACTCAGCGTCCTAAATCTGCTCTCATCTTTTTTGTTGAAGAATGTTCCTGAGCTTCCAGACACTACAGAGCACTCTAGAACTGACCTATCTCGTGATCTGGCAGCCTTGCACGAGATATGTGTGGCACACTCAGATGAACTCCGGACACTCAGTAACGAGCGAGGTGTAATGCAGGTAAGCGACAAAAGTTAACAAACAAATTGCAGGTACAGACGCTGTATCTTGAGTTACTCCTTAATATCAGGATTCTTTCATAGTATTTCTGGCTAGGAGTATGACTGATAAACATTTTAAAACATGTGCATTCGGCCAGGAGGTTATTAGCTGTAAAGGTAAATACTAAGTCCATAGTTTTGTTTCTTCATGCAACAAAACCAAAGAGGTTTTTTTAAGGCTTCCAGAGGATGTTTTGGTTTCCAAGGGAAGCCTAAAGCCACAAAATTACTGTCTACTGACAGGCTCTCCAGGTTGTCAGTTTTAGGATCTTGGGTTTTTTTCAGTTGAGAACTAAATTTACTTTTGTTAGCCTTCTACTGATACCTCATTTCTGCTTTCTAATTTGCCAGTACATTCATAAACAAACATGGCAAACTTTTCTAGCAAAGCCCACCAGTGTGTTAACAGTATGCTCTTTTAGCAACCCTGTTAAACAACAAAGCAAAAACATGCGTCGGTGGAGAGGCAAAGTTTGTAACGCTGTTTTAGACTTCCCCTTTCGAAAGTAATGTCTTATTGACTAGGGGATTAGATGGGGGGTTTGGGGGTTTTGGTTTTTTTTAAATATATTTTAAACCATTTAGTAGAAGGTCTGATAGGCTGATGCTGAAAATGCTTCTTGAGCCAGACTGTTCTGTTTCCAGTAGCTAATGTATGTTTCACTGACTCTCCACAGCATGTTCTTAAGAAGCTTTTGGCTATTACTGAACTGCTTCAACAAAAACAAAATCAGTATTCATTGTCTAATAACATCAGGTAGCAGCCCTCTACCTGAATTCTGCATGGATCCAGCATGCCCAACATGGCGACTCACACCAGTATCACTTTCTTCTTGCTCTTGCCAAAAACAGCACACCCTGTCACATTCCCAGTGATGTGTGAACTATGCAAAAAGAAAACAAAGATTCTGTTGGTGAATGATAGTACCAGCAGCTTTTTAAGCTATCTGTGCAGGACATTTGCACTTTTTTCCACTTGGAAACAGTTTTCACAACCTCTGAGCCTTGGTGTACAGTTCACCTTCCGCAAAGAAAATGCTGTGACTGTGTCTTGAACTTGGAACATTATTTTCAGCACCTCTGATTGCCAAAGTTTTGCTGTCTTGTTGGAAAAGGATGAACAACTGACATGAAAAGAAATGTGTTGTTTTGACAGCCACATATAACTGGATAACATTTCTTACTGTAATTTCTGACTGGTTACAATAATTATGACTTTTGACTGTTTCAACCACTTTAACTTGTATTTACAGTTTCCAGAATCTGATGTTATGGTAGGAACAATCTTTACTGTACACTTTTTATACCATGCTGTTTCTCTTGCTGGAATCATGTTGAGAGAGAATATGCAGAGTGGGTCTTGTCAGCTTTATTTTTTGATGTGCCACTGATTCAGTCTGAATAGTTCTTCCATCAAGAACTATATAGCCAGATAAATCACAATGCTTTTGTAAAATGTTTACAACAGTAAATAATTTGACTTCAGTAAATTTATTGATCATTGTATCAGACATGCATGCGTTCATTAAACCATTTTATAAAATATGTATTGGTTGGTCTTTTGTGTACTGTAAGTCTAGCATAAATACTATTTTTATAAGTGAAAAGTAAGTTTTTAAAATAAATCAAGCTGCAGATCAACTCTTTATGGAAATTGGCTAACTTTGGCTGCTCTGGAAGTTTTTTACAGTGCCTGCACACAATGCACTTTGAAATGTTCATGCAGTGTCACTTTTTTAAGCACGAATCCTCAGAACAGCATTACCCTGTCCATATGCCTTAATTTGTACATATCTCTCACGGGGTGAGAAAGCAGATGTTAAAACTGTTAAAAAAACCCTAAAAGTCAAATATGCAGTTGATTCAGAAGGTATTTTAGCATCACCATTTGTAACTTTTCTAGGCAATAATCTAATAAGGAATAAAAGGATGCTGAGATTCACTGACAAGACTGATGTGATAATCACATAAATAACTGTGTAATACAAACATGGTTGTTACACCACTGAACAGTCCCTCCTGTCTCTTAGAACTGCTTTGTCCATTCACTGTCTTTGGTGTAACATTAGCGAACGTCTTCTAGGTTTGCAGTTGGCTCTTGCTGTGCTGCCCTGCTCTCTGCAGTTGGGGCAACTTGCAGGCAGGTGCCCAGTGCTGTAGCTGAGCACTCCCGAGTGTCACGAGTACTAACTACATGCAGTAGACAGAGGTGGGGCTCTTAATACAGCCTAGTGAAGGCAGACCTCTGTTTGCAAGACCTTGGTTCTGCTGAATTCTTTTTACATCGTCTGATAAAACCACGGCTTGACTTACCGCGGTCAGGAGCCTGTATTAAACTGCATCTCAGAGGAAAAGGTAATTATCAATCTGTCTTTTTTTCTGCCCTTCTTTGTTCTCTCTCTTTCTATACTGTTAGGTCACACAAGTCACAGTCCCAGTCTGTAACATTTTTTTGTGTGAAGAACTTCTGCTGAGTGCTCTGCTTTTAGCTTCCAACCAGTTCAGAATCTCAGTATGTGACTTAAACTCTGTGAAGTCACACTTCCTTCACTTGATTTTGAAGGGGGTGTGTAAATGGTGTTGGGCTTTCTGAAGTGAAATTGCGATAGCAGCTTTTCTTCCCTGACTAGTCAGCTGATGACACTGGTATAGAAGGATTTGTCAGAACCAGAGTGGATAAGGTGGGTTATTTTGTAAATGTAGTTGGTTGGGTGTAGGTAGTTATAACATAGTAAAAACCAGCAACTTTGGAGGACAGATCTGGCCGGCTATTTACCTATTACATACAAAATGCAGTGGTGAGACTGAAACTAGGAAACTCCCAAAGTTGCATTTAGGTGGGTGTATTGTAGAACTGCTTATGTTCTAAAACAGCATATGAAAAGGAAGTAGACTTTGCTCTAGATTTGGAAGGCATCTCACTACTTAGGAAGATTTTAGAAATAATACTCTTCTCACTTGCCCCCAGATAAGTTAGTCTCGGTAACCTAATCTGAGATCACTGCTGCAAAGTCACAAAGGTATGATTATTGCTTTCCATGTTGTAGAATACATCACTGCAGCCTCTTAGTACGTTTGAGAAGAGCTCACCAAGTGTAATGAGCACACTTGTATTCTTTTAGCTGCTTCAATGACAAGCTTGAGAAAAGGGGAGCACATCTAAAGCACACAGGGGTTGTTACCAGATCTGTCTCCTGCTTGCATTTATCCAGTTCACTAAATGTCCAGTTTGACATTAGCTACTGCCATGCTGTAATCCTCCTCTTAGTCACATCTCTTAACTGTTCCTGAACCAAAACTCTTCCCCAAGTAACATATGTCTTAAAGCCAACATCTCTTACTAATGTTTGACCTTGAATGGATGAGGGTTTAATGAAACTGCAACTAATTATTTTAGCAAGGTCAAGTGCTTTATTGCAAAGATACCAAAAACTGACAGAATAAATACCCCATGACACAGATTAAGGAACCTGGGGCAGAGAGGTTCACATTTGACACCAAACAGTAGTTTCTACAGTGGTAGAATTCCATCTTCCTTTGAGGTTACAGTGAGTCCGCAAGATCATCGTCAGTCCACTCTTCCTAATGGAAGGGAAAAAAGCAATGCCTTGAGCAACAGGTGAATGTGGTGTGTTTTACAGTAAGGTGGGCCAAGCACTACCTCACTGTAGGTACATGGCACTACTGCACCTGCCATCACAGTAACTTCTGCTATGTATGCCAGGCAAAGAGAATTTAAGTAACACGGCTAACTTTTCACATCTCTGAACTGTGTCTGCCATCAGTAATAGACTTACTATTTAAGTTTAAACTGATTTTAAACACAGTGCTTGTCCACATTATGTGAGAGATGAACATTTCTGCCAGGATGCTTGACCATGCTTATCCTGCACACTCCACTCTACTTCTGACAACCAGTAGCAATTGTCAGACCTGGTTAAATTACAAGGCTAGCTCAAACTGGAAATAAGAATTCCTGCCAAGGCCTACACAGCAGTTACTTGACAAAATCCATGTTTGTTAAGTTCCCCTTCAGATTCTCATCACATGCCTGACCCAAGGTCATGGCCAAGAACTGCTGAACAACATGTAAGGGTATTTCCTTTCCTTAGACTCGCCATGATCTGGACTTCTGCTCAGACCTGCTCCCACTGCTGAACATGAGCACAGTTACAGGAGTTACTTTAGGTATGCCCTAGTCTGTTGTGAGACTCCAATTAAGTTTTGACTCCTGGGTTTACTTGAAATGTTTCTTGCGCGCCCCTCCCAGGTAATATTACCCAGCGTGCTCAGTGTCCTGTGCAGGGAATAAAACAGAAATAACTTAGTCAAGTAAATATATCAAAGGGAAGATTTTTTTAATATATATTTATTCTAGCTAATAGGGGCTAATCCCAGAACACAGGATTGAAAGCCTCCTGGGACTTAGCCCTACTTCTTCCTTCTGCAAGCATGCCACAAGACTTACCAAGAACACCACCACCCACCCCCACCAAAAAAAGCTGTGCGCTTTATGGCCAGGCTTTAGTAACTGACAGAAGTATTCCATGAACAGAAGAAAGACTAAAAAAATATTTCAACTGGTGGTGACTAAGCCCTTTAACCTTAAAGCTAGTTATCCATGCCTGCTCTTAAAGTCATGGAGACAGTAATTTTATCAGCCCCTTTTCAGCACCTGTTTGAGGTTTAGCTCATGCTTCTTCATTATGGACAACCATGCAGAGATTTCCACAAGAGCACGTATTGCAATCTTTCATTAATATCTTATCTCACTTTGGCAGCTGAGTCATCAGTGCTCAACCAGTACCCTGTGTGTTTCTTCTATCATTTCAAACTGATGAGCTCTCCATACCAGTTACAGCCTTGCTATTGTATTAGCTTCAGCTGTAAACTATTCAATCAAGAAACAAAATCTTACAAATACATTAGAACTGATGGTGCACTTGTATACTACAGCCTGATTACTTACAGATATAAATATCCTTACTATTGGCTAACTGCAGGATTAATGAAGTCTCAAGGTTTGAGCCGTATGCACATACTGTAAGCTTTAAACACCCTTTCTCCCTTATGTCCGGGCAGCTCAGATCTACTCTTGCATGTGATAATTACTCAGAAATGAAACTATAGAAGTACAAACCCTTGGCAGTTCAGATAGATAAATCAGTACTGAAAAATCCTAAGTTTCAGGAGCTGTTAAAACTGTGCAAGAGCTTATCGTGAAATGTTGCATGCTATGTGACTTCATCCAATCAGTTTATTCAGCTGGAAAAAAAACTGTGAATATAATTTAATAAGAAACCCCAAAATCAAAACTGCCTTAAACCATAGCAGCATAACTAAAATTAAGACCCTCTTCAGATTAAACTGGGGCAGGCAAGAAGCGAGTCTCCAGAGCTTAGCTGACACTGTTCTCCAAGTCATTTTGTGAGAAAGTGAAAAGTTATGAAAGCACTAGTTTTACAGAATTGCCAGTTTCAATATGCTTTTTAAGACTGGCATTTGGAGTAAACACTAGTCAAAGTTTTTACAGCATTAAATAGTTACCATAAAATATGCTTGAGGTTCCACATTTTGTTACAGCATACTTTCAATGATGATTCTACCATAATCTTGTTCAAATCATTTAGATTCTAGTCTGACATTACAGCATCATGATAATTTATAATAGCAAGACTCCTTTAATTATAAAAAGACACATCCCGATTTTATGTTAAGATTTTGACAGACAACCCTCTTTAGCTGTTAGCAAGTTTTTCTAAACACCATACTTCAGGTGTCGTACACTATCAGGATGTACGTCTTCAGTATCAAGGAGTCCAGTTAAAAAGGGTTCTTCACGAAGCTATTCTTCCACCAGAATGTATTCTCTCCAACTTCCAGTCACATTACAAATAAAGCCCTAAAAGATGTTCAGATTAGATCTGAAGGATTACCTTAGTTCTGTTTTCATTTGTTGAGTCAGCCTCCTCAGTCTATCTCTACCTTATTTATACTTGGTTTTATAACCTGAGGTACTAGCTACCCATCTGTAATTTATGCACGCCTTGCTAGCAAATGGGCTGACGTAGAAATTTAGTTCAGCAGGTGAACTCTGGTTTGTGCAAGAAGCTAAATAAAGTAAATGAAAACAGTTTCAGAAACACTGGCCAGCAGAAAAACCACCACATAAAACTTCTGTGAAAAAAGCCTGCTTGAGTGTATTTCAGCATCTACTCATTTATTTCATTCTGAGGAGCGAGTTTCCACCTGTAGAGGTAGGATTTCTCCTCAAGTGTTCAGTTCCTGGCCTACCAAAACCTCCTTTCATCGCAATATTCCAAATTTCAACTTCACAGCTATTTCCCCACACTGGGATCATGGAGTGCTACATGCTGGAAGTACTCAGCTTGATGTTGTTCTGTGGTTTGTCAAAAGACTTTCAAAGCACAGGAAAGAGCAGGAAGGATGGTCTGTGTGTTCTTCCCCCTCCCCACAAAAGATGGTGGTATTTAAGAACACCCCCAAGCACAGGCTAGTATGAACTCTGGCTCATTTTTAAAAGTTGAAAAAGATTCTGTCTGAGCAACATGTAAAAGACTATTAACAGGTGCACAAATCTGTCTCAGTAGCTGTGTGACTTTTGTCTTGGCAGTTAGAGTGGAAAGACAAGTACTTGTACAATAGGTTTACTGACCTCATCCGTTTTAGGCTTCTTCGTGACACACTCATCATCTTCATAACCCTTCCTCTTCTTCCTAACATCCATCCAGAAAAAAAAGTGAAAAGTTTAGGTATTTTTCTAAGTCAGAGTCTCCCTATTTGGCCACAAGATTAGATTATGGATGTATTTGTCACAAAAAAATACCAAAGCCTCAACTAGCAACTTGCTGGAAGTTCCCAGTGGGTACTAAAGTGAAAGGGGCAGAAAAGAAAAATCAGGAAGTCCTTTGCCATCCACATAAGTCTTAAGAAAACATTAACCCTTTACACAATTCTTGTTTTAATCATGTGACTTTAAAGCCCTTGATTCTCATTACATACAACATCAAGTGGCCAGATCTTAGAAGCCACCCAGGTTTCCAGTTCCATGGTACAAAATAATCAGTATTACAGCTTGCAGTGCAAATTGGCACAAAAGGCCACATTTACATATTACTGAAAGCACTACTGAGTCTTGGTACTCAGCTTTGAGTAGAGAATCACATGGTAAGCATGTGAACAGATATCCTTCTGTGTACATTTAGATGTTTTCATTTTCAATCACTCACAGAGATCACAGAAAATTAATGTTTCTATAGCAATAAAAAAGGCAGAAGTTTAAAACATCAAAGAGTAAGTATCTACTTACAAGTTTGTACTAAGTGAAAGCTCCAAGCTGTGACACTTCTCTAATTTCTGTTTTAGAGCAGCAACCTCTTCAGGCCTTGGCAGTTCATATTTCTTTATGAGATTTTTCATGCCTACAGTGGGAACAACACAGCACTAAGCACATTAAATAACTTCTGCTCTACCGTGTAGTATTGTGTCTGTGTGGCGAGGTTTTGGAAGCGGGGGGGTTACAGGGGTGGCTTCTGTGAGAAACTGCAGAGCCAATGCCAGCCAGCTCCAAAATGGACCTGCTGCTGGCCAAGGCCGAGCCCATCAGCGATGGTAGCAGCACCTCTGAGAGAACATATTTAAAAAGGGGGGGGGGGGGGGGGGGGG
>JANXJC010000078.1:5629972-5645892 GCA_027564655.1 Leptodon cayanensis | reverse complement strand
GGAGTAGGCCGGAGCGAGGTACTTCTGCTGGGAGACCAGGCAAAGGCGCCATTAATCTGTCACTGGGTCGCCTCAGGGAGGAGAAGTCTGGCTGGTGCGAGTGAGGAAGGTGGGATCGGGCCCAGAGGAAGCAGGCGGTGGAATGTGCTGCAGTGTAGGAAACCCTGAAAACGAGGAATACTTTTTTTCCTTGTGAAGATGGTGTAGCAAGAGGACTTGTTGGCTGGCACGAAAGCTCTGCGTGGCGTGGAGAGCTTGGAGCCGCAGCAGGTGCCAGCAGAGACAAAACCTCCGCTCCACTTACACTGAGTGCCCTTAAAAATCTTCTGGCGGGCACCATGGAGGGTGCAGAGGTTTTCGCTTACAGTGGCTCTACGTGCGTCGTGTTACAATGATGCATGGCTATAAAACGCAGCTTCACAGTTTTTTCAAGCTTTTTAAAAATAGTGTGAAGCATGCTGACGTGAAAAAAGTAATTCAGTTCAGTTTCCACCCATGTAGCTATGAAACAATGTGATTTATCGACATCAAATAGTAATACTGTTAGGAAAAAAAAGAAAGCAGGGAATCCTTTACGTTACACCAAATGAAATCAATCTTGGTGGGTTTTCAAAGAAATATGTGAGAAGAAACAGTCCTCGAGCAGTTCTTCTAGTCTGTAGTCCTATCTCATGTCAGGGTTGATTCTGTTATTGTTCATCGTGTCCCACAAGTTGATGTATGGTTTCCGTGAATGTCTATACGAAGGTGATTTAACAACTTGTCGTGGTAGCTTGTCCCGTCACGTCAGCAGTGGTATGGTTCTCTCCAGTAATTTGCATATTGTCCCTGTTGCCACGTTCATTTTTTATAATTATTCCACTTCTTTTATATAGGCAGGCCAATGGCACTGACATTTTGATACAGACACTTGAGTTTCTATTCAGTCTCTTTTCCTTAACAGCACATACCCAGTTGTCAGTAATTTCTTTATACCAGTCTTACTTTGCAAACCTTTTGCCATTCTTGTTTCTTACATTTTTTTTCACTATTGTTTAAAAGAGAAAGTTAAAAAATTAGTTACCAAATGGTTCTGGCCACACTTTCTGCTCCTGCCACACTGTAGGTTGATCCCATCAGACTGACGTCATTGAGTGTGTTTTCCTCAACTCAGGTTCTTTACGGGTGCCTCAGTTTGAATCCAAGGGGCTAATTCTGTTCTCATTCAAATCAATGACACGATTCCTAGAAATTTTAGAGATACATATTTCATTTCTACCATAATTCAGGTGAGTACAAGGATAATCAATTTCCTATTATTATTATTATTATTATTATTATTATTATTATTATTATTATTATTCCTAACTGCAGATACTAACTAGCCTAAGACCATGGTGGTGATACATTCAAAGAGTTAACCTTGTTGATGGTCCTGGAGAGGATCAAAAGCCTTAGAGGGGAAAACACATCAATTTGTTACCACATGATTTTAATATTTGCTGTATTTAATGCTACTGAGAATTTGTCAGTAGTCCCAAATTTAATGTTTGAAATACTGTGTTTTAGTCCTCACTTTGTTGAATATGTGAATATAATATCATAGAGACTTCTACTTGACTTTGCAGTGTTTGACTATCAATTTTCCTAACACTGAAGCTAGTTAAAATCAGATTCTTGCCTTTCTTGCTTATGCTAAGTAGTACTTTATTTTTTATTTGGTCTCACCAATACCAGTGAGATTATTTTGTTGAAGGAGCACAATTCTATATTGGCAAATGTACTGGTCATTCAAACCAGTACAAAAATGTATACGTATATAGCTATAATTCACTTACATTGAATATGCAATATAGGGACGTAAATGTTAGGATTCTTAGCAAAAACACAGACTTTAAATAAGTGAAAAAGGACCAAAACCAACAGTTTGGAATTCCCGAGCTTTGCATTTTTTAAATATTAAGGAAAACCTTTTGCATTTAATAATGTACAACTTCAAAAGCATATTAAATGTACAGTCTCAAAGAAATCATTCATGGAGAAAGTTCTGTTGCTTCCATCCCTTATTTCTTGCTTTTCCTTCTCTATTTCTCCCTTCTCCTTCCTGACCTTGCCTTGGTGTTCTTGAGCTTTCTTTTTAATTTCTTCACAACCCCATTCTTCCCACCCACTTCACTCCCAGTATGTCATCTCATGTGAATATAATTAAATCATTGATACCGATGCTGAAAAGTCATCAGAGGATTTCTGGACTGATGGTACTCTGAAGATAAGAAGAAACTGAGGATGTGGACCTCTTGAGTCATTCACTGCAACTGTCTTCATATTCAGAAAGCACTGTCGTGGCATGTTTGCAAACATTTCTTTGGAACTAACTGCACTTGAAATTTACTTTAAAAGCAAGAGCACTTAGACACTGCAGAATAAGCAAATATCTTGAAGGCAACATAAATAGGACAAGTAGGCCACTTCCAGCCTAGAATATATGTGTTGAACACCTCTGGGTTAGGTTTTTCAACATTTCAAACACTTTCTTTAAGGTTTATGATCATGAAGAGCCAAGATAGTATGTGGATCAGTAATTTTGTGTGTAGTTAGCCCACGCAGATATCGCTTTTGGAAATAAATCTGAGCTACAACATGAGATCCAGGTCTGGACCTGAATTGTACCAGAATGTAGTGCTCAGAGCTGGGGCTTTGGTTCACTTTAACATAAAGGAAAAAAGTTGTTACAAAGGTAAGGTTTGATGTGAACTCCCCTAAATTTCAGTGTTATTTGCTGCTGGAGTTCTTTCCGAGACCTTACTTCAAATTGCTATGTGATTGCACAGTGATTGGAAAGGATAAAGATAGGTTGCTTTTATTAAAGATCTGTCAGTTGTGTTGACCCTGCAGCTACAGCCTGCAGAGATCCATGAGCTCTCTTTCCTGTCCTAAGGCATAAAAATACTGAAAGTTAAAGTTACTTTATATGATTACTTTATGTGCTTCTGGCCATGGCATTCTAAGAAGCCTTAACATGTGAGCACCTCGTATATGAAAGCGCGGTGTGCCAGTCTCATCCTTTTCCCTGCGCTTCTGCCATGCTGTGATGTTGTCTCTCGGTGAGGCAGTGGGAAGCCAGACAGACATGCAGCACACAAGGATTTCGGAGGATATAGTTACCCTGGCAACAATGGCCACATGGAAGCAGACAAAACTACTTCTGCACTCATCATGTGAGTTTTTGCCCTCTGGTCTAAATGCCGCAGATAATGGAGTTGAATGCTATGCATCTGATTCTGAATTTTTAGTACCTGATGGAATTACAGCAAGCCACAGGAGCTGGAAGCATCTGAAAATTGACAAATGGCCCTTAGACCATAAGAAGAGTTCTCTTTTTCCTGTGAAGAAGTCACTGCTTTCACTATGTTGTTGAGACAAATCAGACCGAGAGACAACGTTGAGAATTCATTATCTCTTCTACGGATCATGACAGTGACATGACCAGTAGCAATTATAATGGAGGAAAGATATTCTTTATATCTTTAATTAAATGAAATAAAATTATGTAGAGATGAGAAACTGCTCAGTGCTGACAGTGGACCCAGGAGAATCAAAACTCCTTTCTTAAATGCATATAGTTAATAGAGTTTGGCAGTTTGTATTTTATAGTTTGTGATATTTACTCTTTTTACATTGTTCCTTATTACCTATGTCATCTGTATCTTGTGTGGGAATTGCATAATTTCTATTCATAGCTGTGTTCATGGATGAAAATAGACTTCTAAATTAAAATATTTGCCCGTATTTGTGGTTTTCTATCTTATCTTACCCAGAACCCTTTACTGAGAGACTAACCTGACCTGTCCTGTCTAGTTGCTTGAAAGACTTGATAGTAAAGATCCCCATTTTCTCTACTGTAGACATGTATTGTGTTACTTGTTTTCTTGGCTTTCTTCCTCCTCCCTCCTTCTCTTGCGTCTTCTTTATTAAAAGGCAGGTGTTTCTGCAAGGGAGAGAGGAGGTGAGATGACTGTCTTTCTACACTGCCCTTTCACTGGAAATAAGACACTTATTAGCCATTTGTCTTTTTTTCCTCTCAAGATGAAGAAATGGGAATAGAAATATAATAAGATTTGTAAAATTCGGGACAAGAAATTAAGAAATTTGCTCACACCCAGCCCCTCATGGTCCATGAAACAGCAGGGATTAAATCATTCTTTCTGTTCTCCATCTTTGCCATAAGCGTGTTTTAAGTGGGATGTTCTCCCTGTTTTGCTTGCTTACGGTGCCAGAAGAGAGAATACCGTTTTGAGCCATGGATGGTCCCACGTGCTGGTGCATCATGTCATCTGCCTTGCCATGTCAACATCTCCCGTACACTTCATGGTCTACAGCATTCTGAAAGTTGTTCTTTGCTGGACTTACGGAAGTAGCTCTTCACAGAGCCCAGTGTTCTACAAGTAGGTTTAGGTGGTTTTTTCTTCCATTTAACTTCTTTATTGCATTAAATTTGGCAAGAAAACATTTTCTTCTTGTCTGTAGGATATGCTGAAATGAAGGAACTGGATCCCTGTTAAACTAAAGTGCCTGAAATAACTATAACATAAAGGAATCTGATGAAGGCTGGCAAATGCTTTTTTAGCTTCATTGTAAAGATATAAAGAAAATGAATGAGGAATTTGAGAAATAGATGCACCAAAATTGTCAGGCAAATTGGATGATATGAAACCTCATATATATAAAGTACTGTTCTGACCCATTAGTCAAAATACACTATGAACTTAAGCCCATCGGGGAGCAATTTTCTGAGGGCTAAATAACTACTAGCTGCACATATGAGGTTTCCTGACCTGATAACCACTGACCTGAGAACATAAAAGGTTGCAAGTAATGGTATAGATCTTCCTTTTTGTTACTCAGAAGCAACTTCCATGCTGGAATAGGGCTTGGGTTGCAGAGATGGGGTGCCTGGCTTAGGGAAATCCCTTTGCAAATCTTGAAATTTCACTGTACTGCCTCATGTTCGCTGTCACCTTTTGTACTGGCAAGCTTTTCTTTGGGGACAAAGAGGAGTAGAGATTTAAGGGTGCAAGCAGGGCAGAGGGCTTCAGCAGCCTGGACCCTGACATGCCTTGAGAACCCTGGGGTTGCAGTGAATATTGTGGAATAGATTCTCCTCAAACTAGACTTTTCATAGGAAATAAATCCTTATCTTTCCCAACAGACTGATTGAGAAGAAATATTATTAGAAATATAAGTGGTTCCCAAGAGGACTTACAATATTCTTTTGGCCATGGAGAAAGAGATAAGTTGGCTGCATGTCTGAATGGCCTTGAATTGCTAGTAGGGCATTCTGATGATCACAGACACTAGTGTCTTAAGTATTTTCTTTTTTCCTTGACATTAAATAATTAACAGTTTTAGAATTATTTCTACAAAATCATCTAACATACTCCACTTCTTCAGAAAAGACGGTGTCAAATTAGTTGTCCTATTATTTCCTTGAACATATGCCACACTTTGTGATGTGTGGAAAGCCAGTTTACCGCTTGGGATCGACTAAGTTCACTCCTGTTTTCTTTTTAACAGGAACAATGACATTATTTTAATTATCACAATAATGATTTGTGACCAAAAAAGGGGATAACCCATCAGTGGGATTGAGTAGGCTTCTGTATCAGTCTGTTCTGCATCTCGTATACTCCAGTGGTTTCACCTTGATGATGTAGTAAGGGTACAAATATTACATTCACAGAAAACTGCAGCCTGGGATGCTCTGCAAATGCATTGGAAAAAAAGGATTAGGTTTAAAGTGATTTTGAGAACATTTTGTGAAAGTGCAAAATATGGTTATGCAGAGTCAGCTGCACAAATAGATGATGCAAAACATCTGGCTAGATAGTTACTCCTTGGTGGGATAGCTGTCCCTTGGAAAAGGTGGATATGAACTAATGTCAGGCTGGTGCAAATGGCTGTGTCATTATTAATATTACATTTTTGCTCCGCCTAGCACAGCTAAGGCTGGACCTGTTCCCTGTTTGGGGCACTCCCAATAAAAAAGTATGGGCTGCTTCAAAAGTCTGAAAGAAAGAAACAAAAAAAGCTGAAAATTCTAGTAGTCTTGTAAAGCTGAAAATTCTGGTAGTCTTGTAAAGATGGGAGTTGTCTAAAGTAAATAGAAAAGAAATATGAGGAGAAAAATTGTCATAGAAGGATTGCATGTCTTTGAAAGAGAGGGCACTGGGCTGAAACGGAAGAAAGGAGAACACAGTTTAGGTGTTAGCAAAAACAGGTTTGCTGTTGAAGAGATGTTGCCTCACAAGATGACAGAGGGCTGAGGTGACTTCAGGCTGACAAGTTCTTCCAATAGTAGGAGATAGTCATAAATTAACTCTAAGCATGTAATGTATAACTGCTTATTTATAGGAGGAAAAGTGTCACCTACAAGAAAATTTTTCCCAGTAAAGTAAGGTGTCAGGCCAATAAAGGCAACTGCCTTCTGTTTGTTCAAAAACAGTACCAGATCTCATTAGTAAGTTCTGGATAGGAGTTCCCACTTCTGGCGGGCCACAGATTTTGTGCCTAAAGAGCCTAATTTATCAGAATACTGTAGTCATGTTTCAAACTGTGTGGGCTGTGGACTCACTGGAAAGTAACTTGAAAGTGATCATAAAAAGGATTCTTGGGGGAAAAATATTACAGGTGTCATACTGAAGCCACCCCCAAAACTGTGGGGAATATAACCTGTTCTTTATGTGACATAGCTTGAGTGGTAGGGCAGGTTGTTCTTCATCTCAGCTATGGTTCAGAACCAGTCCTCATTTTCGTTTACAAAAAAAAGTCATGTTGCTGAATCAAAGAATAGAAACAGCAGGGATTTTTTGTAGAGCTATTTACAGTGGCACAGCAGTCTCAATGCTGCTAGTGTAAACCGCTGTGGTACTCATGCAAAGCGGTAAAAGGAAAATGATGATGACAGAGAACTTGCACAGCTGAAGATCTTTTAAATTCTCACAGTAATGTCTTGCTCTTTTCTCTGAAGGAAAACAAACTATATCATTCACAAGATTCCATCATTTTTCAATCTGCTGATAGGTATATTATTTTTGATAAATTAAATATAAAACCCTATTGAATTTATTCTTCTTCTGTATTACTTCTAAAGTAATAAGTATTTCTGAGAGGTGAGCAGTGTCATCAAATCCAACAAGAAAAGATTTGGAGATCAGTTTATGCTTGGAGAAGCCCCTCTGAACCCGCTATTCCCTGAGTACGTTGGGATGTTATCTTCAAGATTCATCTTTCCAAAATACTTTTCAGCTTATTATGTACTGTGTTTCAATTAAACCAGCTGCAAGTTGTTGCCTCTACTGGAAATTACGAGCACAGAGCAAATATGTGTCTCCAAGTTACCCCTTTTGAGCTTCTTTTTCTTTTAAGAAAAAAAAGGCATTGCTATTCTGGACTGTGTCCAGGGATATATTTCAGTTTATTATTCCTCCCATCATGCAGTGAATTCAATAATTAAAGCAGAGAAATGGCACACAACTGGTTTTTCTTCTCTCGCATCTTCCTGACTTAAATCTGTAAATTCAGGATGGTGACAAAAATGTGACAGAGGCTGCAGTATGTGGACCTTTCTGTTAGCTATACAAACCAGTCACGCTAGAGCAGTTTAGTTTCTGAGGTATATTCTAAGTGACCATAGTGTAGAAGGATTAGATAGATAAAGAGAAGTAAACAGAGAGGTCAGAACCCTAACCAGTCCATCCTAATTCTTCTTTTTAAATGCTGCTCAGCTGTTGCACGTATGTAAAGCAGCATTGGAAAGCAGAACAGGACCAGTGCTTGTTATCAGGGGTGACTATAAAATTATGCCACAAAAATACTTAGTCTCTGAGTGCCAGGAACATCTTCTCTGTCCGTAGCTCTCATTTACTGCTCACAACATCCCATTAAGAACAGTTACTTTGTTAGCCAAAGTACTGTACACTTTCTGTGCGCTGCATACTGAAAGCACCCAGTGACAAAATGTCTAAATGTAGCCTGGCAGGCATCTTCCTGTGCTGCTATAGAGGTTAGAGAAATAAGACTTCTGTAATCCATAGATCCTATGGAATGTTGTTATAGAGAGTACCTAAAATCTGTGACTAATTGACTTCTGTGACCCATGTGAATCCATCCATGCAGCAATTCCGATTCTTACAGTGTTACACTGTATTCATTTTCCTCCTCTTATAACAAAAGTGTTAAGGGTTGTTTGGCATTTTTTTTTTAATAAGGAAAGAAATGATATATTTAATTATAAAGTATTTTACACATTATGCAACAGCTTTTATCTGATGATTTCAGAATGCCTCTCAAAAAATTATGTATGGTTCCATCACAGCCCTGAGCCATATCCTGGGAGCTTTATGGTTGCCATTCATAAAGCTCATTCATAAGTTTCTCCATCTTAAACTTGGTAGATTGTTTGGACTCAGTATTCTGAGTAGAAGGTAGTCGTAGAATATATTGTCCTAGAAGTCATTAACACACTTTTCAGTCTACACGTATTCATGGCCATGTTGGGTTTTGTAGCAGCACAGTTCATTAGCTTAAGCAGATCTTCTCTCTCACCCTTAGCCCACAATTCGTCAGGCTCAACATTTTTAGTGTCCTATAAGAGAGACTTTCTGTCTCTTAGGTCATGCAAATATACTTTCTCTTCACTGAGCCCAGTTCAAATTTTTTTTTATCAGAACTGTACGTCCTGGCAAACATCTTATCATTGCTTTGGGTAATGGCATTAACACTTCCCTGTCTGTGCTAGAAGTATTCCTGATACGTATTTAGATTTTTCTTTTTTTTTTTTCTTCTTTTTTTTTGGTTTTATTTTGTGGGCTTTGGGGAGGTTGCGGGGTGAGGGCTGTTGTCATGGCTTCGTTATGTCATAGTCATCCTATGATCAACAAAGGCCTCAAGTGTTGGGTTTGGACTTTGCTTTTGTCTCTTGTCGCTTTCAATGTGGACTCAAAATTCCTAGCACAAATTCTGGTTAACAGCAAAACACATGACTTTGTATTTCAAGCTATTAAATGTCATCCTTCCTCTCTTATTCTCTTCCCCCAAGGTCACCTGGTTATTCCTGTATGATATTCTGACCCTCTTCAACCTCAACAATGTAACATCATCTAGCTTAGGAGCTGGGTTAAGAAGCTTCATTTTCTCAGACAAATCATGTTAATCATTTCAGACAAGAGATGTTAAAGAACATGTAAGGTGAAATCCCACTCTGGACTGTCTTTTTAAAAATCCTCTCTGATTTCCTCCATTGTCTGTGAAGGGACGTTAAATCATTGTGATTCTTATGCCAAATGATGTGAATATTCCTGTTCACACTCTAAACCAGTGTCCTTAGCAAGTGTGCTTGATGTGCTCTGATTTTTTTGTGACAAGGTCACTAATGGAAATATTAGAAAAGATTAATCCTAAGGAATTCCACTAATAAATTCATTTCTGACACCCTTTTGTTACTAATCTATGGTTCATTAACTATCTTGGTATTAATCCTCATCTTTTCCATTTTAAGCTCCCATTTGATATCATATCAAATGTTTTACTGAGAAAGAGGTGCTTCGCTGGGATCAATCCCTTTGTCTCGGTAACTGATTATTAAGGGAGGAGGTTATTTCACTGTAATATATATTAGATAATCTTATGTTGCATTTTATCCACTTGCCTTCCTGAGGATATAATACATGCACACGTATTTTCATAAGTATTTGTGCTAGCCTTTCTGTCCTCTTGTCAGGAAGCCTCAGGTTTCTGTCCTTGTCTCAATAGATTAATTAAAAAAAAATCCTTGCAACTGAACTTTAAGTTTTATATATCAGTTCTTTTGGAAAAGAGATATATGCAAATTTTAGCATGTAAAGTAATTTTAATTTTACATCTATTCTATACATAGTATCTACTTTCCTGTCTTCATTCTCATGCTAGACCTCATCAATCTAACTGAAACTCAAGACTTGTTTAGATTTGGGGCCATCCTTAAACTGCCTTCAGTTTCTTTCCCATCTCAAACTTGTATTTGCCTTCATGTAAAATGAGGAAATCTTGAGAAATTTCAGTGGACAGGAAAAAAGGTGGATATGCATCTGCATGAGATCATGCTAGTCATGAGATCTAGGATTTACAAGATCTGGTTTACTTTCCCTGCTAAGAAAACTTCCTGTAGAGAAATGTCTTTCTATAACTATGTTATAGTAAAGGTTTAGCAATTACTTAGACAAGATAGTGCCACAAGCTGAACTATATTCCTAAGAATTTTCTTTTTTAGAAGTGCATGACATCACTAGCAATGATAATGTCAAGAAGGTAATTGCCAGGTCATTTGCTATTTCATTTGCAGTTGCATTTGGTATTTGCAGTGACTGTCCCTACAGATGCCCAGATCAAACAACAGTTGAGAAATTCACAAGTATTAATTAATTTATCCTCAAAACATTTCAATAAAATGGGGGTCTGTTACATCTTTCTGTATTAGATAGGAACTAAAGCACTGAGAAATGATCATTGAATGGCTTATCCAAGGTCATGTAAAAATCTGTAGATGGTTTCAAGAACTGACCCTAAACTCTGTCCTGTGCGTTAACCCATGGATAATACTTGCTCTATAATCTAAGTAAACAAATAGAACAAAGAGAAATGACACAGACATTTCAGTGTTTGCTAAATTAAAAAAAAAAGTGACATAAATTATAGGGAAATAAAAATGTATGTTATAGATAAGGAGCAAAACCCAATGTAAACCTCTAAAAACTAACCAATGATAGCATTCCTTTAGATAGACTAAGTGCAGAAGTGGTAAAATGCAATTCTACCCTGATTGTCTGTGTAAATATTTTGGGCTAAATACCCTTTAGTGGTGGGAGGTATGGAAAAGCAGAAAGTCTTATTCTTTATTGTTCCTACAAAGTGGCACCAAGTAAAAACTAGTCTAGGAAACATAATTAAGTATAATAATATAGATACTCCATGGCAGTTTTCTAGCTTACACAAATGGATCTAAAGTTTTTTAATAGGCAGTCAGTGACTGCAAAATGTGTGCCATCTCAAAACTGCTGATCAAGGCAACAGGAAGCATTACAATTTCTACAACTGAGTTTGATCAGTTTCTTGCTGATATATTTGTCTTGAGGTTTTACATAAGTGACATTCTACAGTATTTTCTTAGCAGGCAGAGCTAAATGAGACTTTGCATCTCATGGCAGAGAACAATAAACTATTATTAATATACATAATTTTTTAATGTATATGACAACAATGATAATGAGTAACCTTATATTTCCTACATATTTGGTTTTGCCTGTTTGTCAGAGCTTTTGAATTGCTGCTTAAAATTAGGACCAAGCAACTAAAAATGTGTATTATAATGTTTGTAAATCATGTATTACTATTCTCTAGTAGTATACATTTCAGTAGAGTAGTGCTGCCATACACGACACGCTGAACTATGATAATTCAATTGTAGCAAACTGTAAAAGCAATGAGAGGTGGTGAGCTATTCACTATTGCTCTGAACTGTGTTTAGTAACAGTTATTCATAATTTTTAATAAAGGCCATAGTTGCACTTGGTACTGGGCATGCAGAATGAAGGACGTCCCTGCCCAGAAGAACTCTCATCCTAAAAAGGTTTGCATCACTACATCACTGGGACTTCCACTGCTAAAACCTAGTGTTGTAAAGATCTTGCTTTCAGATCCATCTTTGTGTCTGACAGTTCTTCCTTTCTGACAGCCAAGTCTGTACATAAGGGGCATAAAACTAGGATGGTGCAGCTGTACAAGGACAATAATACAAAAGGAAAAAATACAGTAGGAAAATAGGGGTTTGTGTCTCAGCAATTTTACAACTATTTGATAAAGTGTACATTTGTTCTGAGGGCAGGAGAGATAGGTGAGGAAAGAAAGGCTAATCCTGTCAAGTCACATTGTGCGGAAATGCAGATTTATAACCCCATCATTTAGATAAAGACTACATCTCACCTTGAGAGACATTGTATAGCTAGAAAAAAAGGGTATGTAAAAGAGTGGTTTACTCAAAACTGTACTCTCTAGTTACTTCAAGATCCATTCTTTCCAACTTAAAAAATAACATCCCTTTCTCACTTTGGTTTCCCATAACATGCAAGGAATATGTACAATTCAGTAACTCAGAGAATTAAGTCATGAAAAATTGAATTTGGGTCCTTACTCTTCCGATTTCTTTGTATATTTTGCATATAGAGGATAATGTTTTTTCTGTTCTCAAAAACACTTGATACAAACCTCCAGTTGCACAATTTCTTTCACACAGGCAACTAACTGATCCTCATGGCTGACCTCTTAGACACTGAACATTTTGGGCACAGCAGGTATAGTGACCACTGTGTATGTATATGTACTGTTATAAGGTTAATTTTTTCAGTGATTATGATTTTCTTGGTAATAATTATCATTACCAAGGGTGTTGAAAGGAAGGAACAATTACTGAATGAAAAAATGCTTTTTAAGGATACTAACAACATTTCTGTAAACGGGTAGCAAAATTCTAGTGAGAAAAAACTATTCATTGAGACAAAGGAAAAGCTTCAGTGGTAGTGCTGTATTTTTTATTTTCCTAAGATTTTATTGCAGTGGTTTTTACCATTTTCACATATTTTTCTAAGGTCACTTAATCTTCTGTAGTATTAGATAGCAATGAAGAATTAGTATGCCTCTGCTGACACATTTCTTGTTGCCTTGAGCACAGATCCTACCCAGGGAGTTGCTGTAGGGTGGTAATATTAGGATCTCTCCAAAACCCAAGCCTGAGAGCTGGACAGACAGACAGATTTGAAGCTGCAATTTCATTCTTGTGCTTTCTGTTGCTTTTTGGCCACTGAATTTTTGCATTTCACCTAGGTGGGTTTATTTCCCTTCAGATAGTTGTAAGGAATCATGTAGGCAGTATTTAGGCTTACAAGAGCATGTGCAAACTACGCCAAAGCAGAAGTAACCCAACTCTTCCCAGCACTGAATTATTCTTTATGACTGTGCTGTCCAGGAAAGTGATACACTGTACTCCTCAGGTGCAGGTCGGTCCAATGCCTCATCCCTGGCAATGCAGGAACCACTGAGTGATCAAGGAAGTAAATCAGATTTTCTCATCTAATGCACACACATTAAGACACCAATTTTGAGAATAATTGTAGCAAAACCTTCTACTGTTCAATAGATTTCTCTTTGCCTGTTGTTTGCAAATGAATATTTGAAAGACAGATTGTTATGATCTGTGTGCAGATTTCACAAATAAAAGAGTATTTTTCCTTTGAAAGCCTAGGAGACAGTTTTACTGTATAGAGGTTAATACCAGTATGTAATATAAAACTCTCTGCAACCTTGGAACTTCCACAGGTATTATTTCCTTTTCATTTTATTGAATGTCCTACTGCTACTTTCTATTGTACAGTCTACAACTCAGCAGGCAGAAAAAATGTAAAGCAATTGCTAGTAGGTTTTGCCTTTGAATAGAAAGAAAGGTGATGGTACTGTATGTAGATAGGTGGCACTCATCACTTGTGAATTAGGAACCTCTTTCTGCAAGTTGTAATCTCTGGGAAACTTCATCCAAGATACAGCAATATTGGCAATACAAAGAAAGTTAAGAAAATAAGAATTAAGTAGAATGCTTTAAAATAATTTTGTTTGACATTAAGGTTTCTTACCTAAATCTTTATCCCACTTACCTTTCTTCCCAGGCATTTCCTTCCTCTGGAAAGAAGATTTCTGTGTCTGTAAGGATGTGTCTGGATGAAATCCAAATGGGATTTCATCACTGTCACACCCTGTCTTCTGAAAAGTACTTTTTGTAAGGGCTTAAAAGGCTATCGGTGCCTGTTGCTGTGAGACCTCTACTCCGTGCAAGGTGCACTAGCTGCAGATACATCTGCTGCTGGTGCATGCAGATTGGTTAAGCCTAGGTTTAGTGTTGTATTCTGGAGCTATGAGAGTTATTTCAGAGCCAAGGCTGTTTAATAATTTCTGTTATAACCCTGAGTTCATCTGCCTAGCTGTTTTGGTGCAGGGGAGGGGGGAAGAGAAAATCTGAAAGTAGTGGCAGGAAGGGAAACTATTTTCTAGCTAAAATTTACTTTTGATTACTTCAGCATTGGGTTTTTTTTCGTTGTTTGCTGTGATTTTTGTCACTTGGACACAAAAATTGTGGTTGAGCGACAATTTCAGAGAAGATGGGAAGTAAACAAAGTATAGTGGCAAAAATTTATACCATACTATTCACAGAGAGCTTTCGTTTCCTCAAAACAGGATCTTTACAAAGAAATGGAAATCAGCAAGGGTTCTGTTGGGATCATACCTACCTTTTAAGATGGGATTTTGAAAGAGGGAAAGATACTACTTTCATCTTTTTACTCTGGATTTTTTTTTTTTTTTTTAATGCGGGTCTTCCGTATGAGGGGTGATGGGCTTGTTTTGCTTGCCTTTGCACAAGTGTACTGACTCTGGCAAGAAGGATTGTTTTGATTTCATTTTCTTTCTCTGTATTCAGCACCTATTTGACATTCTCTTTTCCAAGCCCTTTTTTTATTCTACTTGTTTGCCCTGGGAACGTGGATTTCCCCTTCAAATACTTAGCATGTGATAGCATATAGTACTTGTTAAAAATATGATATTTCGTATGCATTTTTTAAAATGCTTAAAAATGAATAAAATTGCTTTACAAATATATTAATCTGTCAGGTTTGTCTAGTCTTCTATTGTGTACTGCTGTATATACTGTATTCTGCCTAATGTGCCCTCTTTACACATTTAGTGAAAGGCCTGCAGAAATAATATATAACCTGTAGAAAGAGCAGTCCTTAAGACAACCACTAACTCACAACTGCTTGTCCACACCGTTATCTGAAAGGATGATCTGAAGCTTTTGGGAGGCTTAGATGTAAACTAAATTTGCATATCTTTCTTCCAGGTATGAGGAGATCCTCATGTCTCTCCTTCCTCCAGATTCATTCTGGATTTCTGCTTTCCATCAGGATTACTTTATGACACTCTTATTGCATGTGATCTTAAAATGGGCATAATTCATTCAGATTCTGCACAAACATTGATTTACCGTCTTGGAGTGTGTCTTTGCTGGAGAAAGGAGAAAACTAAATCCAGTCTTCTTGTAACACAAAATGCGTCACTGCTACCGCACCACCACTCACTCACTCTTACATCATGGCAGCATCATGCTTTGTTATTGCAAGTGAAAGTCAGATGCACTATTTTTAGGCAGCTGGAGGAATGAAAGTTATTTGGCAACTGTCTTAATTACAAAAGCAGAAAGAAAACAGAAAAAAATGTAGAGAGCTGAGACTGAAGTCATAAAACTGGTATTTCTTTCTCCTTTTAATCAAGTTATATCATCTTGCAAAAACTAGTGATTTGTTTCTTTTCTAATGGGAAGATATCTGTGATTTGGGTATGGATTATTAGTAAATTGGCGTACGAGTGAGTTTGTCCTTGCACTGGGATTTCATAAATTGTGCACTCCTTTTATTGTCTTGGAAAAGCACTTTAGACTGATTGATTTAGACTTAGTGGTGTACTTGGCAGTGTCAGGTTTACGGTTGGACTTGATGATCTTAAAGGTCTTTTCCAACCAAAATAATTCTATGATTCTATGGCCTTAGGAGTATTCTATCGATCTTCTGCCCTTGCTGCAAAGCTTTTAGTGCATCCACAGAACAGTGAGATAAGATTTTCTCAAAGAGGAAATTGACTTTCCAAAATGGACTTGCTGCAGAAATCTGAGCTGTTAGAGACCTGAGGAGATTCCAGCTGTTGTGTGTTACTGAAAATCAGCAGAAACAGGTTAAGAGGCAGTTACGTTACCAAATATGTTGGAGCATATTCACAGATTTCAGAAAATTTTTCTTCATGTTTTCTCATTT
>JANXJC010000078.1:5611936-5629872 GCA_027564655.1 Leptodon cayanensis | reverse complement strand
CTTCATGTTTTCTCATTTTAAAATTCTACTGTCTTCCACTCTTTTTATGATCTTTTCAAAGAAAAATGTGAAAGAGTTAGTCTGTTTCTCATATAGATGTTTGTCACATGGAGGATTTTAAAAAGCTGTGTTTTGCAATAGTTTGTTATAGAATTTATATTTTACTAGTCCTGTTCAACCAAGTCCCCTCTCAGTTGTTACTTTTTTTGTGGTTGCGTAATTTAACATGCACTGGCTTCTTTTCACCCCCACCAGTCCATGCCAGTGCCATCATTTGGAGCAGCTGGAATCAGGAGTATTGATATGGTTAATCAGTGTCACATCTCTATTAAGATGCTGTTTGAAAACAAACAAACAAAACACCCTTCAAAATCCATAAAACAAGGAAAGGGAAGACCTGTTTCTCCCTCAGATAGAAGTGACACTGTCTGAATTGTGTTTATGGCATTAGAGGCTGCTTTTATTGTAGCTACTGTTCCTTATCATAGAATTGTAAAACACACTTATGTGAAATGAAAGCACAGGGTTACTTTTTACGTGTTGAAAGACAGGACTTCAATGTTATTGGTCATCTCTCCTCAACGTAGGGTTATGTGCATGTTAATCGATCAGTAATATTCAGGAGATACTGTAAGGAATAACATTCTTTGATAGAGAGCTGTGATAGATGCTGCACATTTCCATCTCTGTATTCAAAATTAACCCCTGAAACGTGGAACTGGGAAGACTGATTGCCAAAGTGGGTAGTATACTGGATAATCCAGGAGGAGTAAATTTTAGTCAGCACAATTATGTTGAATTTATCCTGGAGGAAAAAGCACATGTCCCTGAAGTGCTGTTGGGATCCTCATGCTGAAAATGACTGTGTTCCGTAATTTTTGCTGGGCTCCTACCATACACTGTTGCTAAAATACTACCTCATTCAGCAGCAGCAGCAGTGGTGGCAGCAGCCAAGAAGGGCTTGGTCATGCTTGCCACATTTGTCCTTCCTCCTCAAAGGACCACAAGCACTCTTCTCACTCTGTCCTTACTGCTTTCATGCCTGGTGATACATCATGAGACTGTGAATATTTAGTAGCTGGGGGAACCTTGCTTATTTACCTTGGAAATTAGAAAGATTTGGCACTGGCAAAATCTAAAAGTAATTTTAAAATTTATTTTGTAATCATAGTTCTCCCATCTTTCTTGACTACTGCTAGAAGCAGAATTAGTGATCTCTGTAGTCTGAGTTATATATGCTAATACTAACAAGAAATCATTATACCACTTTTTTGCTATTAAATATAGAACAACAAATATCATCTAGCAGCCAGTGCCAAAATAATACATTACACCTCAGATTTCTGTGCGCATGGATTCCAGGATCATGCTCCCATTTCATCTGTTTAGTTTATCTCCCTGGAAGTTACCTTAGAAATCATAGAGTAACTTCTGCATCTACCATGGATTTACTCTGATATTTTAAGAGGTAAATTTTATGTCTTTTTTATTGTTGTTGCAGCATTGGTGTTACAGCATCCAAGGTTGCTTGACCACTTTCCTAAAACATGACTTGAAATAGCCGGTGTTTTGTATAAAAATATCAGCAGGTTTCAAACAGAACATTTCTATACAAAGACATGGAAATAATTTCTTCTCCGTGTTTCAGTGCAAGCAGAGGATGTTATTGTGTTAATGTTGTTTAAATAACAAAATAATCTTCATGTACATATTGTTTGCTCAGAGTGTGAAGTCCCTGAAGACTTTTATCCTTTTAATGCACAATTTCTCATTCCATAAAATCCTGGAAGTCTGATTGAAAATGTAGATTTCTTCCTGTAATAAACTTAAAAAGGTGTTACTTTAGTTTATTTGAGAAACTATTGTCTTGTGATCTTGAAGTTCCTAGTCCGAATCTCATTAAAGAAAAAGAAGTATTTTTAGAATTTTACAGTGAACACATAACAGTTGCAACGCTGCCTTTGATCTATAAGTGGCAGTATTTATTTGTTGGAGCTGGTAGAATTTGTAGCAAGAATGTCTGATGTTTGTGAAGTCCTGTGTATCACATTGCTTGATTTCCAACTATGCTGTATGTAAATGAGCTGCAGCTTCATGCCAGGGAGAAGCACAATTTGCAGAATAATCGTTGGCATTTTGCAGTGATTCCATTTTTATGTTACAGCTTAGTATACATTTGAGAGAGAGGTTTTCATAAACAAAAATCCCACAAATACTCTGTAATCGCTCTGATGATTTTTTGTGGTTTTGTCTTTCTCCATGTTTAGAAATGCCTTTCCATTGGTTTACTATTGATTCAGTCAATGACTGTGTAGCAAATGCAATACGTTATTGTAATGCCATTGCACATGTGGTTTGACCTACCTACATCCTCCAATTTTGGCTAAACTACAGTGTCTGGATCTAACTGTCCCAAGTCTTATGGAAGGGCCTGGAATACGAGCCCCAATCCATTCTTCAGCTGCTGTCTCACCTAGCTCAAGTTATAATGCAAGGTTTGTGCTTAATTTTAGTTATGTCTGTATACAGAATATCTCAGAGGTGGCAATCCTTTTCGCTTGAGCTAGCTGGGTCATAGAGGTTCTTAGGTGACAGCTGCAAGTGCTCTCCGGTTGTCTAGCACTTGTATTTTTTCAGCCTGTTGCTTCGCCACCCCATCTGGGTACCTGAAAGAGCGGCATCAGAGACTCCACCATTACCCTGCACTGAGGGCATATCTTTGAGTGGTCCACATAAAATCTCCAAGTCTGGGACTTCTACAAACTTTCTGAAAATGACGGTATGCAATTGTGCATATATTACCTGCCCAAATACTTTTATATCACATCACTCGCTAGTGAGTATGGAGGTCATTTTATTGGAGAATTGTTGAGCCCCATACAGCCCCACAGAGTCTGCCTGGTACTAATTACCATCCTGTTGGATGTCTGCCCCTGAAGTGTATTCCCTGTAACTGTATTCACCAAAAACTGAAAGAGGACCATTGCATAGTATGTGTTAAAGTATTTCTGTACTAAATGTCATTAGTTTAAATGTCTCTGCTTTGTAGTCAACTATTGCAGCTTTCCAGAGCTGCATTGGGTACCAGTGAGACCCTTCCGAAAGAACAGAACTTCTCTTTCTAATTTGACAGGTCATAGTACTTTTCAGCTATGACATTCAGAGCTAGGAAGGGTGTTACGTTTGAAGACTGAGAGCTGCCCTTCTTGAACCACAATGAGTAAGCTAAACTTGCTGCTTGGGAGATTATTTTCAGAAACACACAAGAAACACAACCATTAACTAAATTTCCTGAGTAAGGAAAAAAACATGCTGAAAGACTCTAGGATCTTAACCTGGATTTTAAACCTCTTAAGGGTTACACTGATAATTTTTCTCAAAAAATCCACTCTAGCCACACTGTAGTCAAAACAGAACCTTTACTGTGTTTCTTTTCCTTAGTTCAGCCTCAGCAGGGGATTAAATATCTATGTTACTTCCTAAAATTGCATAATGTAGTTTGATCTCCTTACTTAATAGTATCTCACTTGGTCCTTTCACTGTCACAATATTATCAGAAAGGTATATATGTTAATCTTTCTGATAATACACATTTAGCTGATATAGATTTGATTGGGGAGGAGGTGTATATATATAAATATATGCAGGAAATACCCAGTGAAGTCTGTAGCCAACCATTCCATTCCATGGTATCAGGGATGTTGAGTACTGTATCACTGAAATATAGTAAGATGCCTGAATCAAACAGTTAGTGTCTGAGATTGCCAGACTTGTTTGGTACAACACATTCCTCAAAGACACAAAGTCTTTTCAGAGAGGTCTGAATGCAGAAGGTTCTTCTCTGGAAGAGTCTTTTGAGTGTATCCTGCTTATAAATGGGTTAACAGCATAAACTAATTACAGTACTCTATTCTCCAACTTCATGGCATTGAAAGTTTCTCACTACAGCCCTGAGAGATGAGAACTGACAAAGTAATGTAGGCCCTCAGCTCCTTACCCTGAGGGATTATTGGCATTCATGGCAACATTGCTCAGACAGAACAACCCAAACCATTGCCTACGCATTTCATTATGGGCATTCTGAAATGATCTCTATACTACACATGTAGGAAGATGGTGATGGAAAGGTACTTGATCTATAAGTACATGTAGGAAAAATAAGGTATGGACCAGTGTTTTGGAGGGAGATATTTGGTATCAGAAGTTAGTTATTCAATAAGTGTTGCTTGTCCGTATAGGATTATGGGTCCAACTGCCTCCCACAGTATTTTCTACACCCTAAAACCAGCTCAACAATGGAGTTTCTGAGATATTTTCATGTTCTAATCCTGGTGTTAATTGCTCAAAAATCAGTGCTGTGGTAAAGTTGAAAAATATTTTCCAAACCCCTTCTTTCCTAGCTGCCACGTTTGCTCTGTTTCTGCCTCCGGTTTGTGTGGGATACCTCAGGATTTACTCAAAATACCCATTATTTTTCAAGGAACATGGATTATTTGAGGTGCAAGTTGTAAATCTGCAGTATTCCAAAAGGTGTTGGTTTTGTTATAATGCATTACGGAAAAATTGCAGTACAGAACAGGAAAACAATTTCCTGCTCATGCTAAATGTGTAATTATGCAGCTGTTGTCACTCAATAAATTATACTCTGAGCTTAGGTCAAGAAGAAGTTTTATTTAAAGAATGAAAAGTAGAATGTTTTCATGTAATGTACCATTCATGTAATCTATTATGTTTTATTCATTAATATTGTATAACATGTATAATATACAGCATATATGTATGATATATATTTTTGAAATGATATAATGCAAAATTTAAACAAAATAGAAGGAAGTTACTAAATTTTGTATGCAAATATACAAATCCAAGAACAATCAATCTATTTGTGCTATGTGTGCTACTCAACTGCAGAGGGCTGCAGAGTCGACCTTGATGTAGAAAGCTCTTTTACATAAATGCTCCTCCTCCTTCTCCTCTTCTTGTCACTCATAATGCCTGAATTAAATTAGCTTTTTAACCCTTGCCTCTGTTTGTGTAATGAACGTTATCTTCCCTAAAACTCTTCCTTTCAGAAGATGGTATATGTGCCTTGATAATAGCTAGTGTAGATGGGTGGAAAGAGGAGCCTTGACCTAGAAATGTTCTGGTTTTGTTGGAAAGAGTAAGTTTAAGATTTTTTTGTATTTCTGTAAGTTTTTAGGTGTCTGCTTCAGCAAATATCTCTCCAGTAGTTTTAAATGTATAGCTTCCCTAAAGGTAGCACTACCGAATCTCCCCAGTGCCTTTCTGAATGACTGAAAGGCTCACATACTTTGTTTTGTATTTATATACTTGCTGCAATACAAATGTTGAAAAATATGTCTGTCCTAGAAGCCAGAAAGTGTATTTATTTTCCATACAGGATATGGCACGTGATTGCACTTATTTTTAACTAGGAAGTGTACAAGGGCCATATATTTATATATCTCCCCTGCTAAGGTACAGTTCAAGTAGGGTGTTTTTAACATCACTGTTTTACCTCTTATTCTGCTTTAGTATACACTTAGTCCTTTGGTAATTTACATAAACATACATAGTCTATGAATAATGCATAAGACATTTTAAATGCAGGGCTTCCAGCTCCCACAGTGCAGTAGTGTATACAACAATTTGATTGGCTCTGCTCTGTTTTCATTACTGGCAATTTCTGGGAGCACAAAAGGGGTTGAAAAGGCTGACAGGAGTGGACAATATTTATTTTGTGAGAAATATTTGTAGCCTTTTCAAGGCAATTGTATTGCAAAGTTTTGCCTGTGATTGTTGTTCCTTGATTCCCCCCCTCCCTGCTCCGAAGAATGTAATAAAAGGTCTGTGATTGCTCTTTTGTAGATTCAGTCAGATCTGTGATTTTTTTTTTTTTTTTAAAGAATACTGCTGGATTTTTTCCCTATTTGCATAAATGTGAGCACAAGCTATAAATAACTAAAGAACCATCAGATTTCTTTCAGTTTCTCAATTAAAGTAACAAGGCAATACTAAGGAACACTTGAAGAAGTTGAAATATCTTGACATACAGAAGTTAAAATATAGAGGTTTTAGTTTATAGTATTTTAGTTTTTTTCAGGAGAATTAAATGGCTTCTAGAATGTACATTCATCTTTTTCAGCTCGGTCAGCTGATGTTGTTACAGCATATAGGTTATTCTTACCTTAAAAAGTCACATGTATACTTAATAGAGGACAATGACACAGTGTTAATTAACCAAGACCCACAAAGGTTTTAGTTTCATTTTAGCAATATCTTAGTCATGTCATTATGTTTATGCAGAAAGAAAATTGATTTTTTGTCTTCCTCTCCCCCGTTTATTAAAAAGGTTGGGGGTCCTGATGCTGCTGCTGATTATGATTTGACCAGTAATGTTCCAAGGCCTTCAAGCATGTTCACAAAAGTAAATAGTATTTTTCGTGAAATAAAATGAAGGTCAGTGTGCCAGCCTGACTGTGCACCTGTAATCACCCTTCAGTTTCATCCAGATCCACAAACAAAGGTTTGTTTTAGAAATTTTTGTATCTTTAAATGACTTGGAAAAAACTTTTCTGATTTCTTTCAATATTATGGGGAAGGTTACTAGAGCAAACAGTTTCACAAGGTGTTTAATTGATACTGTAGATGGTTAGGTCATGTGAAAATTCTCACATTTAGCTTTGATTAATATTTTTAATAGCTGAGGATACTGTCATTTCACCATCTGCTGCTCATATTAATCATTCTGTAAATGAATTGTTTTTAGCTGCTGATAGCACATCACATCTAAGCAACCAAAACACAATGCTGAAATGTCTTGTTTTCTCTTTTTAACGACAGCTGAACTTTGTCAAGCAGTTAGTATTTCAAGTCCATGACAGCTCATGTTACCTGAGCAAAACTTTTTTTTTCTTCTCCTGACCTGACCAAGACAAACAAATGAATGAATGAATGAATAAACACAACTTCTGAGGAGTAAATAAAGCATATAAAGGGAAGACAAATTGCAGAGCCTGCTCTTCCACATGTCCTCCGGGGTGTATTGGTGCACAGGGGGAAAGGTGTGACCGTGGCTGTTTTCCACCTGCACAATGCCGAATCGTGTGAAGGGCACTGAGCATCCCGCACAAGGGCAGCTGGTGGGAAGTAGCCGGTCTCTGAAGGTCTGCCAGTCTGCAAGGCAAGTGCTGGCTTAGACAAGTATGTTTTCTATATGTGCTCCTGTATTTTGCCGTTTTGAAAACCAGTTCCAAAATGTTGCTGATAAACACTTGAAAATATTTAAGAGGAAGTGCTTCTTTCTATTTCTTGGCAAAATCCTCGTGCAGGGTTTTGCTTTGATTCTGTGATACCATCAGCTTTGTTATAAACACATACACAAATGTCTGCAAAAACTATTGACCCAGTTGCTAAAATGTAAAGCACCTTTCAGGTTGCTAATCACTGCAGAAGAGATGCTTTTTCCAGAGACATGCAAATGTCTGGATGTAAATCCCAAGCCAGTGAAGCTGCCAGGTTGCATGATTTGTTGCAAACAAAAAACTTAGATAATTTTCTCTTACATTCACAAACGCAGGCCCTCTTTTTAATGAACTTTGCACTAAATCAGCTTTTGATGAGGTTTTTTTTGGTGATTAAACTTGGTGGAAAGATAGGCATTTAAGTTGTGGGGTTTGGAGTGTTTGGGGTTTTTTTGTTTGTTTCTTTGCTTTAATTAGTTTTTTTTTTCCTGGCTGAGGAGAAGGGGAGGCTATTCCTGTATATTGAATAATTTTAAACAAAAAAGGAGAGGAAAGAAAACCTGTTTTGGTTCACTTGGCTTTGATCGTCTCACAACTACTGTAAATTTAATACAGTGGAATCCTAATCAAGATGCCCTGGCAGATGGCCCTTTGTCTCTATTAAGAAGAATACTTGATTAACTGAAGACGTTACTTGAATAGCAATTTCTTTGGAAAGATACAGTGCCCATCGAATGACTGAGAGGCTCTCAAGCTAGTTCCTCAGTGGGTGCAAATCAGAAGGGCTCTGCTGAAGCCAGCAGAAACATCTGAGCCTGCGGCTGTTCTTCCCAAAGTTGGAAACCAGCATATCTGAGTACAAACACAGCTACAATCCTTAAAAGGTATTTGGGCACCTGGATCCTATTTACGCAGTGAACTGCAAGTGATTGGCCAAATCACTTGCCAAATCAAGGTTATCAATCAAGGGTGACCAAATCAGGTTATCCAGTGTGGCTATGAGATACCTGCCATGGTAACTGGTGATGTGCACCTGAGCTGAAACAAAACACTGAGATGCAGGAATGAATGTTGGACTTACTGTGCACCAAAGAAGATGAGGCAGTGGATGAAAATGCTCATCAAGAAATCAGAAGAGGAATTGGTGAAGTACTGAGACACCAAAAACTCACAGATGCCACTGTGTCATTAGGTCGTGCCCCTGATGTAGAAAGCACTTGTCTTTATTTTGCAGTAATTGCTGAGAATAAGAACTTAATTTAAACTTACTCCTTTTTCATAAAAAAAAGTATGATACAGTAGCAGTAAACAATCTTAGCAAGACAGTTTTCCTTTAAAAACACCTTTTCTTGGCTATTATTCAGCAACTGTAGTGTGCAAAACTTTTTCTGGTCCTAATGACTTAAGAAGTTCTCAGCATCCTACCAAAGAGTTCACTCCCATCAGAAGTGGGTCATAACATCGTCCTCATCACATCTACCTTTAGTATACCTGGTACTGATCTGTCATGCCTCAGCACCATCTTGTCAAGATACAATCAATCATGAAACAAAAAAATGAAAACATCTCATTTTCATGTTGGGTACCTGAAACTGTTTTTCATTTTTTTCTGTAATTACAGGGATTCTAATTCTTGTGGGCCTTAACTTTCTGAGTAGACTATTCAGTGGGTGTCATTTCAGCAGCTGTGCAATTATTTCCATTGTTGGCATTGTGCGCGGGTGTCAAAGTGTTTTTGCACCATTAATATTAGTGCCGGGGCTGGGGGCTGTTGGGTCTGGAGCAGACCCTAAACGCTGAACAGCTCTGTGTTGTGTCGTGCTGGGATGCAGGACAACGGACCAGGGTGGAAGCAGTTTCCGTGCAGAAGAACAAGATGCATCCAAACTTCCAGAGGCTGGGCAAACTCGTACTGCAGCAAAACCTCCCACTCAGAAGGGTCTTTTCATGAGGACACTGGTCCCAATGCCACTCAGTAAAACTCTATTATGACTAATATGGAAGGAGACTTAAATCACAAAAGTCGAATGCTAATCCTGAATCTGGTTTTACAATGAATGTACTAGAGATGTGAGAAGTTCTATGAAGTCCTCAGTAAATTTTGCCAACAGTTCAGTGCTGGCGTGCAGCCGTTTCCATCAGGTAATTCACCATGAGGGACACATGGTGTTCTTAATTTTTGAGTTTTCCTCCTGTTTTCTTGTAGATAGTTTGACTTCCTATAATAACTAAAATTTTGAGATCAGGAGAACTGATGGCATCTGTTTTATAGTGCATGCACACATGCATGTCTTTCATGTACCTTAAATCAAGCCAAATGGTTATCCGGATGAAATTCAGTAAAGCAAATATCCAAAAAATTCTGATCTGATGTCATACGTCAGGCACTGTTCAACATTATCATTTTTAATTGGGAGCTGAGCTGCTCAAGTACTACGTTACAGTTTTTGAGATGCCTTTTGAAGCTCAATTTGAAAGCACTGGTGTCAGTATAAGCAGGGTTTTTAAACTGTTGTTTTATGCCTTGCCAGTTTCATGAAGGAAAATGGATAAAATCAAGGTACCGCTTGTTCAACTATAAGCAGCAACCCAGTGATCACGTGAAAAACACTCCACTTCAGAGCAATTGAAAAAGACATGTCCGTTGGTCAATCCTGTTCACATGAGGAGGACTCCATTACTTGCTGTGAGCATGAGAAATTTTACCTGACCCAGTCGGAGAGCGCTAGTTTCTTTCTTCTGCTATGAAAAAATTGCTTTGCCACTTAGGTCAGCATCATGATGTAAATCTTAATGAAAGATTCTGAGATGTCTGAGCAAATCAAGCTGTTTGGCTACCCTGATGCTCCTTAATCTATCTCCCTGCCTTTTTCTTCTTGTACTTCTTATTTTTAAGGTAAGTAGAGGGGAAAACCACAGTTTAGTTATAGACCAGTAGCTACTACAACCACCTTAGACTTTTTCTCTCATGCAGCTTGGGCAGAACGGGCATCTTGATTATTATTACCTTTATCAGACTCCTTTCCTTACTGGAGGTGAAGCAAAACTTTAATATTTAGAAAATGATTCCTATCAATTTAAATTTTAGTCTTCTGGGACTGAGTCCTTGAGTCCTGATGCAATCCTTAGTCAGTCAAAACTCTCACTGCAGGCATTTGCCTGACTAGGAGATTTTCCTGATCTGAAGGGATTGTATCACAGTAATTTTCAACATTCAGTCTGCTATCTGTTCTCCTGTGCTATAAGAAAAGATGCATTTCTTTCCTATTAGGGAAACCCCACCCCCCACCTTTATATATTACAGTATACTGTAATAGCCATCAAACTGTTGTAGCTGCTTTTCAAAATGCTGGGAGACAGGTTTTTAGCTGCTATGAATCTGGTTGGTGAAGCTGACTTTAATGGAACTATAGGTTTTTTACCTTTGCTGCTTAAATGCCCTTAGATTTTTTGAAGAGCTACAAGAATTTTCATCTGGAAGGATGTGACATCCTAGAACTTATCCCCCTTTTAGGACCTCTTTGCTCTCTTTCTCTTGCTAACCAAAACCTAAATGGATGAGGAGTTACGTCTGCATCTGAGAGAGGCTAATCCTTATAGGTTTATCCATTCAACATCCAATTGAAATTCCCAAATTAATTCAGTTAACACCAGTTGCCCAGCTTTCTGAGGTTCCAACTTTTTCTCTTCCTCTTCTTTCACAGAAGATTTTCATTTTGTAACATCTTGGTTAGCTGTCAAGGAGAATTTAGTGGAAAAAGCTGGCATTCATGGGGATATTTGCTTGGATGTGTCTCTGTAAATAAACTATACTTTGTAAATCCTTTCAGAATCCTAGTGTAAAAGCCAGTATTTCTTGGCTGGTTCATCATTGCCGTGGTATGCCTAATGATGAATGATGTATTTTCAATCAAATATCAATTATATCCTGACACTTGCTATTGGTGCTTTAGAAAGAAGTTGTGGATGGATTTTCAAATCCCAAAAACCTTTTTTTAGGCTGAGAAATGCACATGTTTTCTTGAGAAGCATATCAGGAAAGTATCTAAAAACCGTTCTAATCCTAGGAGAAGCTCAATTACCCTGAGAAAACACTGACAAGGATGGAGGTGAAGGTATGAGAAGGATCCTCAAAAGCATCAAACTTAACAGAGCAATCCCAGAACCCAAATGTCCAGGAAAGCATAATTTGGATTTGCATTATTTCTCTTTCAGCTCTTTTTTGGGGGGTTAGCTCTTAGATCTGAAACATAAACCCATTTGTGTCATTCAAGAAATAGAGAACCAATAGAAGACTGGGCAACTTTCCAGCATCCACAACAAAAGTAAGTTGATTTATTTGGAGAACTTTTTATTTTGTTTAGGATGTCCAAATCTTGAATGACACCTGTATATCAGATTTTCATCTATCGTCATAATAGCTGTGCGGTCAAATAAATATAGGGTTTTCATTGTCCTTGTAGACAAGCGAGAGGGACGACTGCATGAAGACTGCCTGCACTCCTTTGAAGTGCTTCTTTAGGTCTGGTTTTGCACGCTGCTGGAGTGGACTTCTGGCAGCCTTTGGGCTACATAACAGGAGAAAGCTTCTATGTATTTTACCTCTTGGTGTGGATGGGATAGGTTTGTCCCAGCCACCTCTCTGGATTTCATCTGTCCTTGTGCCAATGTGAGGAGGTGATAAGCACTTTCCTTGGTGGAGCCTGACCTTGTTGGTGTTAATTTGAAAATTATTCAATGCAGAAAAAAAAAAAAGCTGAAAATGTGTCCAGTGCTAGTTCAGTTATGCTAATCTAAGTTAAAAAATGGAGGCAAGCATGGTGACAAAGGCATAACATAGTGATACCAGGGAGAATATTGACCCACAGTTGCCAAGATCCTATGTTCCAGCTACATTGGCTGAAGTCCACCTTGACCCATTTTCATGACTGCTCTGATCTGAACTAGCCAGATTAAGTTAGCTCTCTATCTACTGGCTGTATTTTGCTGCATAAACATGTTCTTCATCCGAATATGATTTCCCATAAAGAGATGATGATAAGGGAGTTCCTTTTGGATTTAAAATCTATTCACGTACAGAAGATCATTTCCTTATAAACATGCACATTTTCCCTATTTGCCTGGGAGCTATGGCTGAGAAACTTTGAGTAATCCACACCGTTCCCAGGCTTGCTGGTTTTTTCACACATCAGATGCAATTATTCACATTCTGTCTCTGCATAACTTGTAGCACACTGACACAAAGCTGTATGTGAATGTATGTCCTTTATGTCCTCCTGTTAAGGCCTTGCCTACTGTGACCAGTGCTTCTTCTATTCATATGATAAACACAAAACTGCAGCCACTTCACATTATTATTAGTTTTCAGGCAGTGCCCTTGTTGGCTAGGACTGCTGTGGGGAAAAGGAGCTTCGTTACACAAAAGCAATTGCAGATTTTACATTTAAAAAAAGGAAAGCAGCTAATCTGCAGAAATGATAAAGAGAGTTTGAAATGAAGTTTTACAGTTGCTCTGGGCCACTGGAAACCTCAGCAGGTAAATCTGATAGTTCAGAGTCTCCAACCGGAGATTAGCAAAGAGTGTGAAGTGGGATTAAGTTGTGGGAGGTTTGTCACCTGCTGTGTTCCTGCAGGTCATGTCCAATGTAATACCAGAACTTTGGGTTATAAACAAACTACGTCCGATCCTGTTAAAAAATGCAAAACAGAGGCTCTCATCATGAGCACCGCGGTAATCCTGCCTTCTCGGGCAGATGTGTAGCACAACTTGGGAAAAACCTCTTCAAAACATCAGGATCATCTTCTTAATGACTAATTTGTTTTCTGTTTGCACGTTCTTAAGAAACTGCTGATGTGTTCAAGCTCCCTATTCTCCTCAGCAGAAGTGAAATTCCTTGGTTATGAAGGCCTTTAATAGCATCATCCAACCAGAAAGCTGAAAGATTATATGTTAAATCAAGACTCTGTGTTGGCCTGTACTGTGCTTTCCAATATTTGTGTTCTATTTCCCTACTCTCTGTGGAAGAATGGAAAGAGGAATGTATTTTCTTTACATTTTATCTTTTTGTGGCAGATGTCCTAGACATCCAAGATGCTCTTGGTGTTCACTGTGCGAGACCAAGGAGCTGTTCTTTCTCTGAAACCTCTCCTTGTACAGCCAAAAACTTTCTTTTATTCACAGCCATTACTTGCCCCTAAATCTCAACAGCCTGCCTGTAAATTTAGCCCCAATTTTTGAAGGTAAAGATGTTTCCCCACCTGCCCTTACTGTTAATGCCTTTTCTTGCTTGCTTGCTTTTCTGCATCCTTTCCCTCACCCCATTTCCATGTAAATGAAGTGGAAGAGGACTTGGGCTCAAAAAGCATGTGTTTCTCTTGATGCTCCCTTTCTAGACAGACTACCAGGACTCAGTGCTGGCAGCTCCTTGCCCTTTGCTTAAAAAAATGAGACTGTGAATGCAGCCATGAAGCGTTTTTGCATCACATGCAAAATGTCATCAAAAAAGAACAGTACTTTCTAGGCACATTCCCAGGTGAGGAGCTGTTGCGTGTGTGTTGGGGCTGTTGGCCGGGAGCTCTACCTGCTTTGCCAATACTTGCACCATATTGACTGCCAGCCCACCCATTCTAAAAGACATTTCCATCTTGTTACTAACTCTTGCCTTTTACAAAAATGCAATTTCTTTCCTCAGTGGGTATGAAATGGGCAAGATTTTAAGAAGGTAGCCACTAAATTCTTCAGAAGCTAGAACAGAATTGATTTATCTGAACTAGTCTTGACTCAAAAGCATTTTTGGGGCATAGCAATGCAGGTAAAGCTATCCTAATAGAAAATAAAACCTATTAGCTAAGCCAAAAAAAGCTTATTAGCTTATACCAACTAAAGAACTTGTTTCCATCTTACACCAGTTTCCTGATTAAAACATTAAACCCTGTCATTTCTGACCATTAGGATTATGGTAATGGCAGGGTTTTTGCTGGTCACCTGGAAATCAGTAGTATCACCAGCTTTTTTGGCGGAGCACTAAAATCAGGCTTGCTTGGTGGAGGTTCAAACAAGCCAAGTGTGCCACAGGCTTCTGCAAGGTAGTGAGAGGTCCTGGCTGCTGCCGAGTGAGGACTGAAGAAGCATACTACTTCATGGGCTTCAGCCTTGTGTTAAAGGGTTTTGGACACTGTTGGTGTAATGATGGACATCAAGTTAGTGAGTGGGAACTAAGAAACAGGAAAGAAGAGCTATGTGAGAAACTCACAGCCCAGTGCTTTTCTTCCAAGCACCTTGTGTAATCGCTACCAGCTGTGCAAAGGATGTGGTAGAGGAAAACTCTGTCAGTCTGTTCCATCACCACACTGGAATTGATTAGGCAAGGTGGTGTAAAGTAGTGGAGAATGAAGGGTTGTTTAATTGCAATAAACACAACATACTCCATCTCAAACTTTTCACTGGGCGTTAGAGGACTGTTAGAGGTTTTCTAGGATTCAGGCTTTCTGATTAACATTATGGCAATAAAACCACCAGCCCTGGAGCTAGGCTACATTTCACTGTGTATATTAAAATTTTATTTCAGTCCTTGTTATTGTACATTTGCTAGCCTGAGGTATTTATCTACTTCAGATCTTGTTGCTGTTATCCTATCATTGTGTGCTCCCATGCTGTTAACAGTCCAGAGGAGTTATTGTTTGTAAATGTTACAAAAGATATAATGGTTTACTATTAGGAGACTTGCAGTTAAATAACCTGTTGGAAGGGAGAAAAGGATAAGCCTTTCAAAGCAATCCTTTAAGAAAATTAACATATTTATTGTGTTTCTTTTTGTGCATCAAGGTCATCTTTAGAAATTTTTCTTTCTGTTAGCTAAGGTCGTACATTGCCTCTGAAAGTCAGGCTAGGGTCACTGTGCCACATAGCAAACATCAATTCAAGAGTGTGAAATCATACGGCAGGTCTTCAAAAGCTGTTTTGCTCAAAAACTTGCTTTGGGTTGAAAAAAATCTGCATATCAATATGGAAGAAAATTGTAAGTGCTTGAATGAAGGTGGAGAACTCAGACCCAAATCTGCAAAGGTATAGGTTTGCAGAACCATGCTGAGGTTTTAGCTAGTAAGCTTTATTTTCACAGTTGGGACAGGGTGACTGTGTGCACCCAGCTGGTTTGTGTGACTCATTTGACAGATGGTAATGTATGAAGTCACCAAAACTCATGTTTTATCCTGTATTTTGAGTGTTGATTTTGCACTTAAGTGCAGTTGTACACATACTATCAGCCCGACTCTGAGAAAAATTATATATATATCTGATCACGATACCTGTCTGTTAGTTTTCACTGAATAATTCTTAAACTTTTGGCCAGTTTTGACAGCCAGCCAGAGCGCTCAGAGATACTGATTTCTTGTGAATGCTGTAAAGAATTGGCAGCTAGTCACAGAAAGGGACCTGTATTCAGCCATGAGAAAAGTGGGGACGTGGAGAACTTGGCCATCCTCTTCTAGCTGGCAGTAGCTGCCAAACTGAGGGCAGGATGGAAAACGCAAGCCCAAATTAGTGCTCCCCAGTGAGGCAAAGGCAGTTATAATTCAGATCCTTGTCTTTTCTAAGAGGCAACAGCCAGCTGGTCAATCAGCATGGCATGCACTAACTGATCCATCAGCTCGCACATAATCATGGCATATGTTGTCAAGCATGGCAAACAGGATAGGAGAGGGAGGTGGATAAGCCACAGAAAAAAAAACGAGGAGGCACAGGACACGGGTCCTTAGGAAAATGGTCCTTCTTAGTTCATTTACTACACAGTGAGCAACTTTTTTTCCTCCACCGTCACCATGTGTTCAGCCTGGAGGTTGGCCAGCAACATGAGAAGGAATATTTGAAGGAGGAGATGCTCTTCAGCATGCAGCCCTGGTGTGCTTGTCACTGCTTCTCCTTTCAGCAGCTAGTTATCTATAACATGGTCAGCTATATATAACAGGCAAAAATCCTGCACACAAAGAGTGGGGTTTTTTGGTAGGACTTGGGGTTGTCAGGCTGAATGAAATTTCACAAAAGCCAATGATGGCTCTGGAAGACCCCATGAGTTTGTTAGAATATTGCTAAATCTGCACTTTGAAATTAATTATTGGCTTTAATCACACTTGTCCAGGCTTATAAGTCTAATGTGACCTTTAAAAAAAGGTCAGGCTTGTTTGCAGGGTAGATTTTCTGCATTTGAAACCTGTAATTATCATAAAAATTATGAAGAGTGTAGACCTTCCTCAAATTCAGTGGAATATTGTTCTTTTATTCTTTGTCTTTGGCAGTAACAGCTGAGGCCAATAAATCCTGTGATTTTATTAATATGCTTTGTTTTCATAGGCGTATTTTGAAAAATGTTCAGTAAGGTCATAGTTTCAGAATTATTCTTTTTGTGAGATAATTAGCCATCATCTTTGGCTGTCTCATTTCCCTTCTGTAAGAACGGAAAACGTGAATCTAAACAGATCTCTGATCCATTTGCATTCACATTTTAGCAAGGTATTTAAGACTGCTGCTCTATTGATGTTTCAAGAGTTGCTCTGGACAGAAACAACAACAGAAAAAAAACAAAATGCCCCGCCATCCCCCCACCCCCAAAAACAAACAAACAAACAAACAAAAGCATCTGATACCACTAGTATATTCTGTAAAAAGAGAACAAGGAAGGAGGTGTTCCACTGCCTATTTCAACTGAATTGCTTCCTGCTCCTCAAATAAATGCCATTAGAAGGGTTTCTTCTGCCCCTGTATGGAGTAGATATCTCATTGGTACAATGCCGAGCAAACATCCTTTCAAACAGTTTTTATCAGAGTAGCTGACTGCTATTAGAAGTGCTGACTGTGGTATGTAGAGGGTGGTTCTCCTCTTTCTTTGGATGTACAGGGAGTAATTAGAGTTTGGGTACAGGTGCTGCCTTTTTAAAGACCTTACAATTTAGCTGGATGGGAATTTATAAGACATGGTATAGCAGATGGCGTGGTGGAGAGCGGGCAGTTGGGGTCTCATGATCGAGGGAGAGAGGAACCATGTGTGGTGAGAAATTCCTGTTGGTTGATCTCAGTTCATCCTCAAAACCAAAGGCTGAAAGGGACTGCCAAAAGTCTATCCCTTTTCCAAGGGCAGGAATGGCTACACCTATGCTCATTGTGATACAAGCTCATCTTAACCATTCGTAAAAGTCTCTGGAGACTGAGACTCCATAACAGCCCCAAGAAATTTGTTTCAGGGTTTCATCACCCTTACTGTTTGTTTTTTTCTAATGGTGAATCATCTGTGTTCAGACATGGAGATATTGTTCCCAGCCTTTCTTTAGAAGGTCTTGCACATTTGAAGGCTCTTACTATGTTCCTCTCAGCTGCCTTTTCTTGGGATGAGATCTCACAGATGATTGAGGACGATCTGCTCTGCTCTCATGCTGAAAGAGTTGACTCCAGCTTTCTACCACGAGAAGCCACATCTCCCTGTTCTCTCTAGAAGTTAAGATTTGGGAAGTGTTTTAACCAAAAACTAATCTTAAGGAACAAAATGCAGCTACATACGGTAGGCTGAAGATCTGCACAAATTCTGGTGCCATAGCTGAGGGGCCAGACTCAGGGGCAAGGGCAGTTTTGGCAGTAGTGCTGAATTATTTCAGTTTAAACTGATCAAGGAATCACTTCTGTACTAAACAAACCTAGTTTTT
>JANXJC010000078.1:5597078-5611889 GCA_027564655.1 Leptodon cayanensis | reverse complement strand
AAGAGTTTCCTCAGATTCGTCCATATCTTCCTTTGGGAGCAGTGTGTAGAATCAAAAATGATGTGCAAGTGGGGCCACACCAGTACGGGCAAAAGGCCCTTGAGGTTGTTGATTGGTGTATGGTATAGAACATATTTCTGTTTACACATCACCCTATTGCTTTTGCCTTTATTGCCAGTGCTGACTCACATTCAGCCAATAGTGTACAGCGGTATTGAAATAAGTTCACACATGAAGATTAATTAGGAGTGTCCATAGATGAAGGCATATGTTGACTAATGTTGGAAGTTATCTGGGGGGAAAAATAGCAGAAAAAAGTAAATAAGAGAAGACGGAGAGAGAGAAAAGGTAAATCTCCCTGGTGGACAGCCACGAAGAGAAGCAACAGGGGTCCCCAGATGAGCATCGTACGTTGGGTGTCCACTCTGGTGCTGCAGGTGGTTCCTCCCCAGCTGTACTTTCTTTTCCCGTGGTAAAGATACCATTTTCATTATGTCCTGCTCAAACTTCCTATTGGTTTCCTCCTTGTGATGCCATTAGCACCGACTGGAGCACACATAGATGAGGGGTGGGTGCTGTGTGATGGTTGGCTGTTGAGCTTTGTCCCTGTATGTTACTGGTCCTTCACTTGGTCTGTTCTGCCTTGGTGCATCGTGAGCCTGGTTACTCCCTCCTGAGGACAATACCTTGCACTTGCATATGTTGGAAAACATCCTATGCTTTCCTGCCATATGTCCAATTTGTTGTCATTTTGAATTCTAATGCTGTCTCCAATCAACTGGCTGTCCCTCTCAGTTAGCTACTCTCTGAAGATTTATTAGGCATACCTGGTATTCTGTCAACCAAGTCCTTAATGAATATTAAAAATCAAATGCTATCACACCCCAGGCAGCAACTTTCAGGGTCTCAGTGGTTTCATCTTCCTAGTTTGACAGGAATACATCGATAGCTATTTGTTGAGTACAATTCTTCAGCCATCTGTACCCACCCCAGGTGTAGCTGTACTGCCCATTCCTACTCGCTTACAAGAATGTTAATGTGGATGGTTATTGTGCCAGTTATGCAGTAACACAGAAAGAATTTCATAGTCAAACTGAAAAAGCACAAGGTGGAAAAACCCCTTAAATCCCTCATCTTGTATAAAAACCTTTTCTTTGCACTGCTTTTTGAGAAACAGATTTGTTCATTAAAAAGGCATTAAGATGCACATTGAATACAACTGAATCTCTTGCACTGTGGCTTAATTACTTCATAATTGGAGTGGGCAAAGAGCATACACCTGATTGGTGATGGTAGTTCAACGAGCATCTGGTAACTCATTACTCTCCCACAACTCATTTTTTGGTCCTCTGTGTCCCTCTATCCAGTCATGACTTTTACACACAGCTCTAAGTGCATCCCAGGCAGTAGAGCTGGGGTTTTGTCACATTTGAGCTGGATTTACATCCATGTTATTCCATTAATCGTGTAGGAATTACTGCTGTTTTATGTCAATCAAACTGGTTAGAAATTTAGTCACTCAGCATGCAATAATGGCAAGGAGGCAACAGAACTTCTCTGACATCAGCTATGATGTCCATGCTATATGATGACTGTTGCTACGGGGTGAATATAAATGAAAATTGCAGATAATATTAAGTATGTTGCTGATAACAACATTTTGTAGGGTGGGTAATTGTTAGTGTAACTGAGAAAGGAAAGAGCACGGGTCCAGACATTTTGCCCTCCTGTCTCACAGGGAGTTGCTTGAATCTGGTCTCTCCCTCTGAGAAAGTCAAATGAGCTCCATCCCTTCTTCCAAAGCATGGGTTCAACCACATACATAGACATGGATGTGGGCATGGACTTGGACATATACCACAGAAACAGCAAAAACATTCATGGCCAAAACTATGAAAGAGTACTGTCATATGCTGTCAGAGTATTTTTTCCATGTATTCAGCAAACAGAAGAAAAACTGCTTTGGAGTTCCAACAATTTTTCTTTCTTTAAAAATATTACAGATTTTTTTTTTATTTAAGCCTTTCAGAGTTAAGAGGGTACAGTTTGCCATGTTTTTCATGCATGCCCTATTGCAAGCTATTCTCATAAGGAGATCGTGCATCTGGTACTATGTGTTAAAACTGATATTGAAAGTCAAAACATAAAACTAGCTCAAATAACTGCAATAGTTACATTCATTCCTAACTTAGTGAACAATAAGAGGATGGTCAATTTGAAAAAGCTGAAAGACTTGTACATACTGTGTACTTAAATAAACAGTGATTTGAATGCATTTCTACTACACCTCCAGGAGTCACTGCAGGGTTGGTATTAGGCTTTTGCAAATATTTCTAGCTCTTTTTTAAAGCTATTTGGTAGTAAAGTTTAAATATAAAATTATCACCCACCAGTAATATGAAAATGTTCCAAGCGCAATAAGAAAAAAATATATAAATTTTGAAAAAAAAAAGAATTTCTATGAAATGCTACTAATATTTTTCTTTACTTCTCAAGAGCTATGGTTTAGCAGCACAAGGGAGAAAGTTGGGGTTCTTTTAGAGTTATGAAACACATTTTTAATTGAATAGCTCTCATTATTCTAAGCAACTCAGTCATCCTTATTCCAGAAGAGTTTCAAAGCATGAAATACAAATTTGTATTTACTTTATTCTTAGGGAAAAAGAAATGAGAACTTATGAAATAAATCATCTGCAGATATATCCTGATGAAACTGAAGGTTGTTTGCTCTTGTGTCTGAAACTTACTCACTTATGGGTGATTTTTCAGAGATTCAGAGCACCTATTTTTGTCAAATTTAATTTCATAATAGAAATTGTTTTGGTGTTCTTTCGTAACATTATAGTTCACAAATACCCAGCTGTAGCAGTGTGGATTTTGAACTGCACAGTTCAATAGGTTTGGATCAGGCATTACAGCCTTTTAGGTTAGGTCAAGAATAACAAGATTTAATGTGTAAAATTCTTGGAGAGAGAAGGATTTTGATTTTTTGATAGCATTTTCTTAAAGAATATTTGAAACATATTCATTCCCAGTGATGTTTTGTCTAGTGAAAACAGCGAACTTACTATTTGAAGACACAATATCCAAGTCTGGTCCAGGTTAAAATATGAGCAAGCTGTAATTCAGAGGAAAATTTTCCATACTATTAAAATAATTCTAAAGATAATAAAGAAAATAAACCACAGTTTTAAATTTAGACAGTGGGCCATTCCCAAGTAGTCCAAACTGGGAAGCTTGTGTTTAATTTCCATTGTATTAGAGTGGAGTCCTGCTATAAAAACAAGCAGTTGGAAGAACAGTTGCAAAGACATAAACCAGAGCAAGAACATTGTCAATTCAGCTGTTTGTGGTTTTGGAGTAGGTAACATATCCCTTAAGTCAGTAACACTGTTACTTTCAGAAAAAAAAGTGATGTGGACTTTGTCTTGGAATTGGTATAAGTGTTTTATTTCATTATGTCTTAGATGAGGAGTTTGCTTTGAAAGCCATCTCTCTTGGGTAATTTATGTTGCCCTCCATACGGAAGTGTTTGCATGTCCAGGCTTATGGTGCCTTTATACTTGTACTATGATTTTTATATATATATATATATGTGTGTATATATATATATATATATATGGATATATACATGTATATGCATATGAACTGTAGTCAAATTTCTGGATTTAAAAGGGTGCAGCTGGGAGCCCCTCCAGGATGGGAGTCCCTCATACTGGGATCCAGGCATGCTTCTGGCCAGGTAAGATTCTTTTTGCACTGTGAACATCTCTATCATTTTGAACCACCTTTGAAAGATCTTGGGGATACTCCACAACCTTTACACCTCACTGTTTCCAAGGGCTTTTACAGGCTGTAACTTTAAGACAGAAATGAGGCCTACAAAGAGCATAACTATGAAACAAAAGCAAAAAGGTGCAACAATGAAAAGGCTACTAAGCCTGTTTGCCATCAACAATATCCTTTGAAAAATTATTCAGTGCTTTTTAAATTTCAAATTCAAATGTATACCCTAAAAAGGCAGAGAAATTGCAGCTAAAAATGCTTCTTCTCTAATCAATACTTCTAATTAGCCCCATTCAGTGTTTGTCTCCTAGAAAATTAAGTCAGGATGGAACATATACTGAGGAAATGATGTCAGTTAGCTGCAAATCTAACTGCAGTAAGGTTTTCCCCATGAGGTTTACCCAGGACCTGCTAAAATATTAGGTGATGGTCTATGTCCATGTGAATGACAAAATTATTTTAACACCTTCTTAGTAAACGTAACTCCTAGAGTTCATGTCCTAACCTGATCTAATTTTCTAATAAAAGAGGGAGCTTTGGCTTCAGATTGTTATGTGAAGTGATATGAAGGGTGCCATCAGATTATTTTAATTTGCATTCTAGTAGAAAATTATAGTTTTGATTTCAGCAACATATTTCAGGAATATCAGACAGTGTTCAATGGGGACAGTGTTGTGACTCTAATCTGTGAAAAAAAAAAAAAGGCATTGATAGTGTAAAACCTGGAGGATCCCCAATTTGTCTACTATGTTGTTAAAAGAGTTGGAGAAGTCAATATTCAAAATTATTTGAGATGAACAAAAATATGCACTATAAACTGAACCTGGAAACAATATTTTCAGGTAGCTTTTAGATAATTTAGATAATTCCACGAGCTAATTGCTTGATTTACTGCTGGGCTGGTTTTTGCTGAGGCAGAGGTTTTTTTCTTTATAGTGGCTGGTATGGGGCTGTGTTTTGGATTTGTGCTGGAAACAGTGCTGGTAACACAGGGGTGTTTTCATTACTGCTGAGCAGGGGTCGCACAGAGCCAAGGCCTTTTCTGCTCCTCACCCCCCCCACCAGCGAGGAGGCTGGGGGGGCACAATTTGCTGGGAGGGGACACAGCCAGGACAGCTGACCCCAACTGACCAAAGGTATGTTACAGACCATATGATGTCATGCTCAGCATATACAGCTGGGGGAGGATGAAGGATGGGGGGACGTTCGGAGTGACGGCATTTGTCTTCCCAAGTCAGCGTTAGGCGTGATGGAGCCCGGCTGTCCTGGAGATGGCTGAACTCCTGTCTGCCCGTGGGAAGTGGGGAAGGAATTCCTTGGTTTGCTTTGCTTATGCATGCGCGGGTTTTGCTTTACCTCTTAAACTGTCTTTATCTCAATCCATGAGTTTTCTCACTTTTACCCTTCTGATTCTCTCCCCCATCCCGCCGGAGGGGAGTGAGTGAGCAGCTGCATGGGGCTGGGTTGCTGGCTGGGGTTAAATCATGACAACCAGATTGCATTTGAAAGCAATAGTGTTTCACTGGTCTTTCTGTTGAATTAGCTATATATCACAGTGGAAAAAAAAAAAAGCCTTTGTCCTTATTCTCTATCTAAAATAACCAAACTCTAAGTACATTTAATTACTTGAGTTTAAAAAGAATAACTGAATTGAAACTTGTTTCAACTCCATTTTTTTCCTTTTCCAATACATGCACATTTAGGAATATGCATGTGTGTATGCACTTCAATTGGATTTGGTTTAGTCCAAGTTATGTTTGATTATATAGATTAGCAGACCTTTATTATAAAGTAGAATCTTTTCCTCATTCTAGCAATTGGAATATTGTTGCATTTGTAATGGGGCAGTAAGTTTATTGGAGGACAGGTATAAAAAACATAAATCAGTAATCAGGCTCTTATTTTTACAGACTTCATGAGCTCACAATTGTGATGGCTGATGAACATTAGTGTAATAAATTTTGCAATATAGGAATGAACATTTGTAATATATTAATTCATGGATGTCTGGCAAGAAATCAGGACAGTCTAACATGGTAGAAGTGGTTGTGTGAGTTCTCCGTGGTGCATTTGTGTGTTTTGTTTCTGTGTGTGCGTGGGTGCATCAATGTTTGCACCTATGTGCATGCACGTTAGATTTAGTGCTCTGTAAAATGCAAGTAACTAAAATAGCAGTGTACACATGCAATTATCTTATGTAGACTTCAGTTTTTTTCCAAATTCATAAAATGTTTTCCATATTGAGTACAGCTCAGTCTTTTAACTTCTACAGTTTGCTATTATAGTATTTCTTTAGCACAAACACTTTTTTCCTCCCCAGCATGTGATAATTAAAAAATCCTGTTTTATTGTAAAAAAGAAAATTGCTTTTCAAGTATGTGCTGCTTGTTCACCTCCCTTCCCCCATCTTAACCAGCTGCCTAAAATGAAGCTTTCCAGAGTATCAAGCAGCAGTACCTGCTGGGAGGGATGAGCAATTATATGCTACCTAAACATCCCTCCCTGCCACTTCTAATTCCTGACTCAGCATGATGTGCTGCTACCAAACCAGGTCTGACTACCCCAGAAGAGCTAGTTTTTTTGGCCAAGGAGAGCAACTCCCAAGTCCACAGAAATTAAGTCCAAAAAGTGCCATATTTGTGCTTTTACTCTTTAAGCCAGAAGAAAAGTGATAGTAGTAATGTATGACCACAAAAGTAATTGTAAATTTTCTCTTAGATTTTAAATAAGGTTTCAAAGTGTAATTAAGCTAAATCACCTGGTCAGCAGATGAAATCTTATCTATAAGCTATGTATATGCTATCTATATACAATATACTGTATACTATCTACATTTTATTTTTTTAATGTAGAAAATGGAGTCATCAGAAGTTATTTTTTCAAGATAATTTGACAGGCCAATGACAGATGGGACTTCAAAATGAGACAAAGAACCCCAGTTCAATATCTGCTAGGTAACTCTGCCCTTTGGAAATTTTTAGGATCATTTCAACAGAAGGCTTTCAAAAATACTGTTGCCTTAAAATGGCTATTACAGCCCTCAATTCCCTCTTGCCTTGTGTGATGTTCTGTCTGGGATTGGGAAGGTGAAACCTGTAAAATTAAATGGCACATTTTCTCCTTAGCTGCTGCAGAAAGTCCATAAACAGAGCTGACCAGAAAGCAGGATACCCTTTCAATCAGGGACCTGGCATTCTCATAGCCCAAATAAATGCCCTTAACTACTGAGCAAAGTCTTTCTCTTATTAAGTTCAGGACTTCAGAACACTTCTGAATGAAAATACTTCAAAACAGGAATGTCAGTAGAAGTTGGTTTGTTTGTTTATTTTTTCTTCAGGAAGAGTTTTAATCTTTTTTTTTTCTCTTTATTTTATTCAATAAATATCCACTCAGCCACAGAAGGCCATATTTTCAGAAAAAGCTTGGCACCAACAAGTGGACATCAACCGTCAAAAGAAGTTGTCCCAATGAGGGACCAAAATTAGTAACCACATTTTCAAAAGAGATCAGCACATTGTAAAGTGTCCTGAAACTCTGGGCCGTGTATGTAACAATGAGAGCTGAGCTGTTGGGTACTAAGCTCTTCTGAAAATCTGACACTCCTTTAGGAGATTAAATTAGAACTGAATCTTTTTGAAAGTTTGAGCTCAATTGTGATGTGCCGAGCTCTTTTTTTAATGCAGAGATCTGTACCCACATCTTTGAGAGGGCTATGTTACGAAGAATATCTGCACTAGGCTGTGGATCACATGAAATTTTGTATGGAAGTCTTTCTTGTTAGGGAGCATTATTAATAAAAGCTGCACGCTAAGGTGTAGTGAGGGAAGGATGATTTAGGAAGGCAGAAAGCCCCAACCTTCTTTTCCTTTCCCTTGAGAATCTGCACTGGCATGACAATTCTCTTCCATTTTTTACCTGAAGGTGGCTTAGTAGTATTCCCCCTGTTTCAGGTCAGCGATTGACACAAAATCTGTGTGTTGAAAAATACCTGCCTGCTGCAGATCACTTTTACCAAACTGAGAAGAAGTTTTGAAGGATGGGAATTTTTACTAACTTTGATCTAGCTGAACTGTTTTGTAAATGTCCCTAAGGTTGAAAAAGAATACTGCAAATTTTGCATTGAAAAATTCCAGTTTCTAGGAAATCTTTGTCGGTGTTGTGCTGTAAATATGTTCCAACCTGGGCAGGTAAGTTGTAACCTGACAAAGCAACATGAACCAGCTTCTTGGAGCCTAAAAATGTTAGCTATGCCACAACGAAAGCGACATCACATTTAATGTGGTTTTATTTTATGTTCTTTACACATCTTTGGTATTACTACTGTAGATTTCTTGATTGCATGGTAGAAATTAATAGTCTCAGTTTCAGGCCCAATTTGTTTTGTGCTGAAATGTCAGCCCTATTTTAACGGGGCTAAAACCATGCAACTGGTCAGGTGCAACAGCTTAGGGGAAAATTTCAACTATGGAGATTTCCATGACAGATTGTCCTTTATGGGGGATTTGCACAGCCAGGTATTTCTAGTTAAAATTTTCAAAGATTGCAATGAATAGAATTGTGAAATATGTCTAAAGTAACTGACACTTTTCTTTCTCATCAACATGTATAGATGCTTGTTGGCCACTCTAAGAGAGAATGAATGAATGGGTGTGAACTCTTTAATTACATCAGTGGTATTTATTTCCTTTAACCACATTTTACTAACTTCTTCAGATACTGCACAGCTGCATCTTGGAGTGAATTCATCATGGTGTCATTATCAACCAGCTTTATTCTAATTATACATAATAAGATCTATTGAGCACAAGTGATTATGACAGTTTCTATGGAAAATATCTTCTTAGTTTCATTTCAAGAAAGGAGTGAAAAAACAGAAATATCTCTCATTTCCCATTGACATTCATAGGCATGGATGGTGTTCAACACATTCAGAGGTGTATGCTCTAGGCAACATTTTCAAAATTACTCATCCCAAAATGGCTAGACAAAACCATTGCTGAAGGAACCCCGTATTTAGAAGATACTGAGCATTGGAAAAAGCAGACTTTAAAGAGCTGGACGGTTTGCAGCTGAAGAGCCCTGAGTGCCTAACCATGTCTGAAGATCTGGGTGTAAGTCCACCTGGAGAGTAGGTCTGCATCTGGTGTTGCACTACAGGGACCGTCTGGGCTCATGCTCTGGAAAGGGGTGAGTTTTACATGGATCTAGTGAAACATCATCTGGTTTCACAGCACATTCAAAGAGTGACAGGTTTTATGAGGGAGGGACACAACGAGCCCTCCTTGAGCACCCTCTGTCAGCACCTGCTCTTCAGGCAAGAAATGCGAATGCATTATCTCATTTTAGCCAGGAGGTATTGCTGCATTATAGGAGAGCTTGGGAACTTGTGGTGCTGCAACCTCCTGTTCATGTTTAACTCTTTGTAGAAAATATTGAGCTGAAGGCAGTCTGAAAACTACAGTGGATAAGTGCAGTCCTGTTTATCACTGCACGAATATCCCATCTTAAAAACATGTGCTGAAAAACAGTGCTTTTTGTAATAATCATAGAATCATAGAATGGTTTGGGTGGGAAGGGACCTTAAATATCATCTAGTTCCAACCCCCCTGCCACGGGCAGGGACACCTTCCATGGGACCAGGTTGCTCCAAGCCCCATCCAACCTGGCCTTGAACACTGCCAGGGATGGGGTATCCAGAACCTCTCTGGGCAACCTGTTCCAGTGCCTCACCACCCTCACAGGGAGGAACTTCTTCCTTACATCTCATCTAAATCCACCCTCTTTCAGTTTAACGCCATTACCCCTTGTCCTATCACTACAGGCCCTACTAAAGAGTCCCTCCCCATCTTTCTTATAAACCTCCTTTAAGAATTGAAAGGCAGCAACAAGGTCTCCTCAGAGCCTTCTCTTCTCCGGGCTGAACAACCCCAAGTCTCAGTCTTTCCTCACAGGAGAGGTGTTCCATCCCTCTGATCATTCTTGTCGTCTCTTCTGGACCAGCTCCAGTAGGTCCATGTCCTTCTAGTACTGAGGACCCCAGATCCAGACGCAGTACTGCAGGAGGGGTCTCACCAGAGTGGAGCAGAGGGGCAGAATCAGCTCCCTCGACCTGCTGGTCATGCTGCTTTTGATGCAGCCCAGAATGTGATCCATGTATTTAATAAGAATTTATTTTAAAATGTTCCTGGCTTTCTGGTGTAATAACATATCTGAACCTTGCAGCCCCAGTTTAAACCATATATTCTTTCTAATAGAGAATAATGCTCTTTCATTCAGTGTAGAAGACACTGCTGACCACTGGTAAGTAAAAACAATTGTAATCATCATCTCTTTCTCATTACTAATTTGTAATGTTGGTAAAAAAGCTAAAGCAGAGAAAATTGTGCTCCAATCACATTGTCAAAAGTATCAGATTATCTTCTGAGTTTCACACTAAGAATTCAGCTGAGTGAAAAAAGAGCATTAGATTTCCTGCAACGCTGAAGCCATATAAAAGCAAGATGGAAGACTGTTTGCAGTCTCTCAAACTGGGACCTACTCTTGCAAATCATCTGGGGTTCTGTTCTTATTTCTCTTATGGTGATATAAATTTGAAGCAGCCTCACTCCGTCCAGTGGCACCCCTCCAGAGTTAGAGTGAGGAAGGGACCGAGACCCTGCTCTTGATAACACTTTTTTACTACTATTTTGATGTCTATATTAGTTATACATTCTTTGTAAATTCTCCCAAGGCTAACCTAGCAAATCTATGACAGTTGTTGAAGTTAAAGCCTTGGAGGTGGATTCAGAGTGCCCAGCAAAGTGGTAGGAGATGAATGGTATGGATTAGTGGAAACATTACACTTAAGAATTCAGTGGTCGACATTTGACTCACTGTACTACATCACATGTCAAAGATTACAAACTAATCTTAAATGGCTGCATTTGATCAATGTGCCACCTTCTGCTGGGGGATTTTCTGATTGTCAAAAATTATAGTTTTTGTGAGAAAACCTCCTTGTTCTGCTTGACAAGTGTCCTATAAAATAGTGTCTGCTGATTTAGTTTGATGTGCTCTGAACAGTTTTAGCATAAGTTCCCAAAATGTCCCCAGGAGGATGTTGCTGGACTATTGAAGTCTTCAAGCAGCATTTTAAGAAACTTAAAGTATGGTATGTACAGTTAGGTTTAAATGTTGTTACATGTTAAATCAGCTGATGCAGCAAAGAATTGTATTTTTACAGATATTTTTGTGTCCAAAGTTGTTGAGAGAAGCACATTTTCCAATCTCTTAAGGATCATTTTCTGCCAGTGCTCTGTATACATAACAACCACATGTATTCCAGCTATTACTAAAGAATTGGAGAATACATTTTGGTGTGGGAGAAGGACAAATTTTCATTAAAAATGTAAAAGGACAATAATCTGAAGTTTAAAAGTTGAGATCTTGCAGCAAGTCTTCACTCACGTGAATTCAGTTCAAACATTTGTGACAGCCCCAGAGAGAACACGAACAGCTCTAACAGCAATAACAGCAGGTCCTCAAACACTGAAGGTTATGAGTAAAAATGGGTAGAATATTTAATCAAATTTTAAAGAAATTCAGTCCTATTTTGAAGACCTCTGAGCTGCCTATACCCCTGCTCCTGCAAGCCGAGGTCTCACCCTTGCCTCAGTTACACGTTGGTCACCCTCACTGGGAATATTGTCCTGGGCTTTGGAGAGGTGGTACCTCGTGTGATGGCAGAATATTTTTCCATTATTCCTCAATCACAAGGCAAAATGGACAATTTACTGACCTTTGAAAGGATGCAGAAAACAGACTTATCCCTCTGCAGTCATTTTGTACGAAGAAGCAAGACAGATGTAGCTCCATCCTGTTGTAGCCCATCTGGTCACATAGTCACAGAGTCCCTTTCCCTCAGGGGAAGGAGCCGAGGGAAGTCCTCAGTGTCAGTTCCTGGAGGTCAATGTCTTTCTTGGGTCAGGAGATCCCATACCTTGAAGCTTCTGGGTATCTGCCAGAGGTTCACTTTTCACCTCACAATGTGCAGTAGCATAGTAGCGGGGAGGCAACACGGTAAGTCCACCAGAAATGGAAGAAGCATCTGCACAAATCCCATTTCTGATCCCACCTCTGCTTTGCAGGGTTCTGCTTGTATTAACTTTTACATTATTTGAGCATTCTTTTTCTTTCCGACCTGCCTGCTTTTGCCAGGGAACTTGACAAAAATTGGGAAGTTCCAAGTATTTTTGAGATCCAGTGTTTTTATAGAGATCCAGAACATCATTAAGCCACCATCTCCTCCTTACAATGTGGGGCCAATTACACTTACAGTGGTGCTCAGCATAATCCAGAATCAATTAGGCTCCATCCAGCCCCTTGGGCTTCAGACCTTGCCGCATCCCAAGGCCCATCAACCTGGGTCTGTGTTTTGCAGCCTGAAGGTATGTTGCAAAATATACTTGCTCAGGTGGCAATGTGTTTTGGAAAAGACTTGGGATGGGGTTTTGGAAACTGTGTACTTAGTACTGCAAACACTTAGCATGGTCTCTTCTATGTGGCTTGTGTTGTTTCTGTACTTTTGGGGAACTTTGCATTTTAAAAAGCACACTGTATGGGCATCCTATTAACAATTTACAAATCTCTGTGCAAAACTTTCTCCCCTTCAAACTCCCTTCAGAGTTGCTCAGCTCAGAGTCACCACCTCCATGTCTCCCTTTGCAGATGTGATGGGCTTTGCAGAGGCCAGGTCATTTTCTTGTGATTTTTGTCCCACCCAAACCTGCTGTATTTCACACCACTGTGACATCAACATAGTTGGATGTGTTGGACCACGTAGGTGAAACTCAGTGAGTGACTCCTCTCATCTTGTTAGATATAAAGATGTGAGTATGCTGCACTTTTCAACCAGCGAGGGATTATAAATGTGTTATTTCTTCTCTCAGAGCAACTAAAAGTCTACGTCGTCCTCAGCACAGGACTGCCATTAAAAAAGATGGTTTCCATAAAAAAAAGACTGCCCTCTGCCCTCTCAACAGTCTGTATTCACACACCTCAGTACCTGCCATGTTTTGTTTTCTGATTTGTAAAACGCCTCCTTCCTCAGATCTTTCTTTTATCCTTTTTTTTTTTTTTTTCCTTTAGCTGCCAGTACAGGAAATTTATCATATGTGGAAGCCTTGAGTATAACAGATGACTTCTGGATCTAAAATGACTGCAGCTGAGGTTATGGCAAGAGCTGGCTGAAACTCAGTTATGCCAAGTTACTCAGAATGTTAATTGAATTTTCATTTTTACAATTTCTATAATATACCATAAAATAAATGGACTGTCTACAAAACCATGGCCCATGTGGAAAGGATTAAACAAAGTGGGATTATCTGCATAGGAAAGCTGAAGGAGGATACAGCAGTTTTCAGGTTTGTGAAAGCTGATACAGAGTGGCAGGGAACCTCTACATGTCTATGGAAATAGTAATTTTAAATTGCAGCAGTGAATAACTGAAGTTGGGCATTAAGAAAAAAATTGCTGGTGCTGCTGAAGCCCTGGGACAGCTTGTATGAGGAGGCTGTGAATTCAGCATCACTGGAGACGTGAACAAACCGGACAAGGACCCTCTAGGAATGACCTGCACGGTTTCGATACTGAGCAGAGGAATGGGTCAATGACATCTTTTGGTCATTACTGGCTGATGCTTGAGCTGGTTGTGATTGCCCACTTGTGCTCTTGCTGGCCTGGAATGGCTGAGAAAAGTCCAGCCTCACATAGCTTATTGGGATACCATGTGGCAAGGAGTCCACTGGATGTACCTTTGTTGGTACAAGTCTCAATTCTGGTTTGGGATCAGCCTTCTGGCACAAGAACTGAACTACTCCATCAACTCCTTCTCCCTGTCTGAGATGCCATCTGAGATGCAGTCTCTGACTGTATTAGGGTTCTGCCTGTTTCTCATCTTCCTCAGATTCTCCAGTAGACAGTAGGCAATCAATCTTGAATTCCCAGCTCTTCCATGCAGCAACTCTAGCCCCAGTACAAATAACAGGAACAAACAAGTCAATTTATGAAAACTCAGCAGTCGTCACATCACTCATGTCCAGCCTCAGACCTCTTTCACTGCTATATACCTTTTGCATGTGCAAACTTGCCTTCTGTTCCTGTTTTGAGCAAAAAAAATCAAAATCTGCAACCCACATTTCTTCCTGTTTATTTGTAATAAATAGATAAAAATAATAGAGAAACATTAAAAAGATTTTCTAGATCTTATTTCTGTTCATCAGTTTGCATTAGCATAACTGTTTATTTATAGGAAGTCACTCTTGATTTAGATTTGTGTGTGTAAGAAATGAAAATCAAGCATTTGTATCACTAATTAGTCTACATTTGTGTGGTGGAAGAAGGACTGCTTTTGCCCACAGGATAAATTTAGCCAGATACTAGATGAGTGTCACTGTGCATCATTATTAATAGTATAATTGTAGCAATAATTTAATATGCATATCATTTATTCTCTCCCTGCTTTCTGTGTCATATCATCAGACAATGCTTTGTGCTGCTACTTGCTGCTTTTCACGGTGTTATGTTCATCTTGCACTTGCTCGGCAACACTTTGATGTCAGTCATTTGTCCATTTCTCCTTGCTTTTGACTGAAAGGTGCCAAATGTCACAACAAACATTTGAATATATCCATTCATGTTCCCTCATATTACTTCAATGCATATGATCTACTCCATCAGGGACATGACCCAAAACACAAACTGAAAACACAAAGGCTGAGACCCTTGAAAGCATTTTTTTTTTTTTTGAGGAATTCAGTACATGACATTCCTCAGATTGCTTGGTAAAAACTTCACAGTTGTCTGTGTTTAGCTCCTTTGGTGATGCAGCAAGTGGCACAGAGAGCCTGATCTGTGCTGTGCCACAGCAAAATGCAGCACCGCTGTCCCAGCTGCCCAATTGGTTTTGCAGGTAATGAGTGGGTTAAAATACTTTATGGAAGGATTTTTTTTTATGGTACTTGCTAGCAAAATAGGCTGAGTGATGCT
>JANXJC010000078.1:5544788-5555487 GCA_027564655.1 Leptodon cayanensis | reverse complement strand
TCTTCCCTGTGAGGGTGGTGAGGCAGTGGAACAGGTTGCCCAGAGAGGCTGTGGCTGCCCCATCCCTGGCAGTGTTCGAGGCCAGGTTGGATGGGGCTTTGAGCAACCTGGTCCCGTGGAAGGTGTCCCTGCCCGTGGCAGGGGAGTTGGAATGAGATGATCCTTAAGGTCTCTCCAACCCAAACCATTCTATGAATCTATGATTTTATGACTCAGCTGGTACAGGCACGCCATTCAAACTATGAAAGAAAATGCATTTAACATCTTGTTCCACTATGTCAGGTGTACCCCAGACAGTTCCCTGAGACCATAAAGACCTTACAGCATTATTTCTATATAGCCAAGTGCCTTGACTCTGCCTGTTGCATCATTTAAATGTGAACACACTTCCAGTAAACAGACTTATTAAGAATGGGCTGAGATCCACAGTAGGACAAAAGTCAGTCAAAAGCTATGATGATGATGATGATGATGATGATGATGATTACCATGATGATCATGATGATGATGATAGTAGAGCATGGCTTGGTTACAGGTTGGGATATTAATGCATATGCAGGTTCATTCAAAACAAGAAACTTGGCACTTACCGATGTCTTGATTTATAACAGGTGTAGCGCTAGACCATGGATTTAGATTTATTTAAATGTCATTTTCATTTTCCTTATCCTGGATACAAATTATATATTGTCATTAAGGAAGTATAATTACTCTTTTATTTCATTTGAAGGGAAACATATTAGTGCGATCCTCTGCACTGTGGTGACACTTTGCTTCTCTCTTCTTTAAAGACAGACTGGTGGTATCTTTAGCTGTATGCCAGAACATCCTTTGATATCAGAGAAGCTATTGGTGAAGCTTTGGTGCTGCAACAGTATCTGAAAAGAGCCTGTTCCATGGAAGAGGGCATTGTTTGACAGAACTCTGACTACATTTTGCACATTTCAGTATATGTAAAATCCCAGACCAGGCAGCAACCAAACTGTTTTCTCATGCACAAATAGTGATTTGAATGATGTTTTTGTGGATGGTTATGGTTGGAAAACATCTTCCTGTTGTCTTCTGAGAGTACTGATGTTAAAGGAGGGAAAAATAGTCCTAAGTATTTTCTCTTTAATTTTATGAACTGGGTCTTACAGTGAATACTCATGTACAAAATTGCCTCCTGATTTTGCACTGTTTGCATGATTATGTTTGCCTTGCCAAATGTGAACGTATTTGATCTCATAACTTTCACAGCAGTACGATGTCATTGGTTTTCATTGGAACACTCCAGCTGGTGACAAAGGACTGAGATCAGGGATTCTATTATTAGGAGTTATCATATCTTATTAATACACCTTTCACACTCCTGACTGTCACAGTAATAAAAATATGACATAGCTTCTTTTCCCTTTAGAGATATTTTTAAAAATCCATTTCAGCAAAGAACACAAGTCTGGTATCCTTTCCCACGTTCCAGTGATTAAAGATTGCGTACAGTTTTCTAGGATTATATGATCCTGTTAATTTGGCCTGCATTTTCAAATGTGTATGCAGATATGATATATTTATAAGCAAAAAGACTTCCTTTCCATTCACCCTAATGCAGGCTATTTTTACTAAGCCGAACACACCTCTCATTTGAACAGAAGTGGTAATCAAAGAGATGTAAGTAATAAGGCACAGTGATGTATGAAAGCATGGCTTTGGTGATGAGAACAGTAGCTCAGGAAAGGTTGTGAGGATTACCAGGTGGGTAACGGCAAAAGCAGCTGCAGCTTTATTCTTCTGTATATCCTTTTGATTTGCACTTTGAATCTATACTGCTCACTGCCTTGCATGTCAGAATGAATAATTGTAAAAGGATGCTGTAGCACCATTAATAGCAAAAAAGACAAAAATGCTTGTTAATGTTGGTAACCTCGGATTAAAAAAATCTGTTTTCTTCATACACCTGGAAAAATTGGCAGGTTAATATGCCTCCACCTGATTCTTTAAAAAGACCCTGAAAAACCTATCTGCTTTGCAAAGCACTCCACTTCAGTGGCTCCAACCCATTTCATGAGTTTGCATGTAAGGTATTTATACTTACATGCCTTTAGTCTTTATTCTTCTTGGGACAAGGATCCTGCTCTCTACTTCATATTTTAAAACCTATTTGAAAGTGTCAGACTAGACTACAGTGTTTTCGTAACAAATGGTTGGAAAATCCTCTTTGTCCCAAAACCACAGTTATGGAAATATTAGAGTTGCAAAACGTAAGCTTGTGAAACTGCATGATATTGGTTCAGCTCCCCTTTTGTGTTTAATACAGTTAAATAGTATTGCAATCCATCCGCACATTAAAGATGTTGCTAGTCTGGAATATCTTCACTATGGAAGGTCTGAATTTTCTTTCAAAAGTTTGATTTGGACATGGTTGTCTAAAGTCTTAAAAAGTGAGTAATTGAGGGGAAAAAAACAAAAGCAGATATGAAAGAAGTTCGCTATCTGTGTACATGGTGAACCTGGTCTAACCGGTGGCCTTAGGACTACATGTCTTCAAAATCCTACATAGATGTACTCGTCCTGACTTTCTGTGTGAAACTCTGGATAAGTATAGTATGAAATGATCCCTAAAGTACTGGTGTAGAGACAGAAGGTCCTTTGTGGTTCAAATGCCATTTCTCTCTCCATCACATTCCTGTCTTTCTCAGCATCTGGCTGAGGAGCTTTCCTACAGCAGCCACAGAGTATGGGTTCCCACCACCTCTCCATTCAGCAGCAGATGGGTTGGAATCTTCACAAGGAAGCTGACAGCTCCAGTGGGGCGATTCCATATCTCACATCTCGGAGTACCCTTGGGCCAGGGGGAAATCCTGAATTTTAGCGCCTGCAGTGACCTTTCACAGCTTCCACGTGTTTGCCTCAGAAGAGGTAAGCTGTTTTGGAAATTGGTGCTAAAATTGTCCTCCTGGTAAATGCCTTTGGAGACAACCACCTCAGACACAACGCTGCCAGTGAAACAGTATTTTCATGAGCTTCTTAATTCCAGAAAGGAGAATACACCACCAGTGCTCAGTCTCACCAGTGCAATTTGTACTGGATTCATAGGTGTAATGTGCCATATGTACAGCACTGTGTGTATTACACTTTACTAGGTAAGGTGTGATAAAGTGATATCAGTTGACAGAGGATTGATATTCACAGGAAGATATGCATTCTACTTCGGGAGCACACTTTTTTCCAAATAACGTTTTTGTCTTTGATTAGTTGAAACTTTGCGAAAGGTAAGTGCACTTATGCGCTAATGTTCATATGAGAACATTTGTATCAAAAAGAATCCCCTTTCTTTTGGATATTCACTGTTAGTTACATTTTCGTGTCATTTTTCTCAAGAAAAATTTTGCTTTTGATGATTGCACTGCTGAGTCACAGACTTATGCAACTGCTTCACCCTTTCAACAGCCCATGGTGTACAAGAAAGTCTTAGGCACCAAACTATTTGTGCAAATCAAACAAAAATGCCACCAAAAGGCCTTTGCTTCAAAAGAACATCCTTTTCTAATGCTGTATCTTTTGTCCAGCACTTTTTATTTACCGGGTAACACTGCCAAGGTCCTGACATCCAGACTGTTTTTTGCATGAAAAGCAAGAGTCAAAGCCTTGCACCTCTCTGGAGTGTGCTGTGGGTTCTGGTGGCTGAGACTGGAAGTATCTTCTGCTCCCAACTCAGCACCACAGTTGCAGACATGACAGAGGGGCTCAGCACCACTGTCTGTGTGCTGGTTTTGTTTGAGGCACCTCAGCACTTCTGGTCAGCATTCCTGTGGAATTTGTAGGGTTATTGTAGGTTATTTGTAGGTTATTGTAAGAATCACCATTCAAAGGAGACCAAGAAAGAAGGATTTGGCTGTATGTCCATTAAAACGTGGGGCAGAAGCCCGAAGTGTTTAATGGGATTTATTTTTTTTTCCTGCCAAGTAGGAAAAGGGCAATCCTTGGAATGTGAGGTCTTTGTACAAAAAATGGTGGCTAATTTGTCATTCAGGATTTATGAAGGATGTTTTCTCCTTTTCACTGACTGTAAAGAACAAATCAAATACTAGCTTTCCAGTCCTGAAATTAGTACACTCTAGAGAGCCAATTAAACATTATTCGTGTATCTCAGCCCCATAGTAATGTTCTTCTTTTAAAGCACACTGCAAGTCTTCCTCACAAGCCGGGTAGATGGTATTATTAGACTAATTTAAGGAAAGTTATCATTATAATATAGCTTTTGCAATTATGTGGTATACCAGGTGGCAAGACAGCATGGCTTTGCATTGCCAAGGTGCAAAACAAATTCAGTGTTCAATCAACCTGAGAGAAAAAGGACAATTCTGATTTGCATAAACATGTAGCCACGGAAACTAGATGCACAGAGGTATAAGGAAAAGAGATCTATTTTACATGATGTGCATAGAATATTTGACAGTTTAGATTGGAGGCGTCATTGATGTGGGTAGGAATGGTGCAGTTGGTTGCCATGGATATGATTTTCCCTACTGGCAGTGCAAAGATTGGCAGGGATGGATGCTAAAAAAAAAAAAGACACACACACACAGACACACACGCACACACATGCATGCACACAAAAACCACCCAAACCACTGCAAGACTCTGGCAGCGTCATTCTCTTCTTTAGTTGAAAAGCTGTGTACCCTTTTTTTTGTTAATGACAGCTCATCTACTATGCAGTGTAATCTAGAAACATTGATATTTCTATAATAAATAATTTATGTACAATATGTATTTATACACTGCACACAAAGCCATTGACATATAAAATATATTTTATATGCATGTATTCTATAAAATAGATAGAAAGATATAGATATCTAATATTTAGGGGAAAATATATATTTGTCTGTATGTGTTTACAATATGATTCTTTTCTCCAGCTTTAAGTTATAATCTGAGACACCCATCAACCTTTACATATGCATTGAAACTTGAATTGCAAAATATGCATACCAGAGCATAAATGTGAATTTGTGCAAAAAAGAAAGATCAGTGATTTTTCACTGATGTTCTGCACTAGCTTTTTGATCAGCTGGTTACTAGTTCACATATGAACTACTCAAAATTCTACTTACCAGTAAAAACCCCAAACAATACCAAGCAAAACACAAGTTCTGCTGTCATTTTGCAGCTTCTGCCAAATGGTAGTTCAAGGTGCTTTGATCTTAATACAGCAACTCTGAAATATATACTTCACTTAGCCGTGCAAGAGGCCCTACTGATGTCAGCAGGACATCGCGGACACTTAAGCGTTAGAGGTTTGCTGATTTGCCACTTGAGTGCTGAACATAAGTGCTGTAGCAAGAACGAAGACCATGCTCTCCTACAGTCTAGCTCAGAAATAAAAAAGCTTCTTTTAGCTTTCCTCCAAAGTACTCTAATGAATGAGGCCAGATTGCACTCTCAGTAAAAGGAGAGCAAACCGCAACCAGATATATTTTATATGAATGCTTATCCATTAATGATCTTCTGGGTATCAATATAACTACCAGCATAGTGCTTCTTCTGAAGCAGATGACATTTAGAATTGACACATGACTTTTTCATCCTTGGTATTGTGGAAGTTTTTTAATAAAATCATATTAAAATATAGGGGAACTGTTTATTAAAATAAAGTAAAAACAGAAAGCACAAGATAAAACAGAATTTTACATTTCTGATAAACCTTCTCTCTGTGAAAGCGATATTCCAGCTTCAACCACTGCCCCCATACAATGCAATAACCTTACAGCAAAGGGACAAAAATTGTCTGTTCTTTACTGTGGTCTAGGAGACAGATTTATGGGCAAAAAGATGGGTGCTAAGGTCTCTGCCTAGTCCTATTACTCTCTGGGTAGATTATCTTTAAGAAATTATTTGACTTTCTCTTTCTGTATCCTCACTATAAACAGGAATAATTATAAAGTGCAAAGTGTCTTGGGACCTGTGGATTAAAAAACTCCTAGAAGTGGTCATGCATGTCTATTAGTATTGCCTTTTCCCTAATTTGCACAGCTGAAACAAGTAGTTCATCTCAGTTGCAAATATGTATGTGAATAAGTTTCTCCACCTTCCACTTTGATGAGATGCTTGTCTTCCCAGTGGCTGTTACCTGGGCTTGCTGCATTAGAGCTACAGGGACAGTAAATTTTGCATTGCAGCACATAAATGAGGCAGGAGACTTTGAGAGTAGGGAGAAAAAACAGGGAGAAGGAGGGAAACAAGACTGGACTCCCAAGCAGCAGGGGTGAAGCCCTCTACTTACAGTTTGGATGAGACAGTGACCAGCTCTGCACTAGTGCACCTGGACTGATCTGAAAGAACTATGTCCAAGTACTTCATTCCCTCTTCAGCTTCCTACGGAGAACATGATCCGGGTGCCAGTGATGACAGAACAGTGGTTAATGGCTTTCAAACCTTAATGGTTTTAATATTTTTGCCTCAAGAACAAAGGTTTATTTCATTCTTATCAAAGACAACATGCATATTTGTCTTTAGTTGTGTCCTGTTCAGTTCTCTATTTTACTCTCCTGCAAATAACTGTTGAACTTCTTGACTAATTTCAACCAAGTTTGCTGGCTAGGCTGATGCATGAAACATATTAAGTTCCCACATAAGGTTTCTGACTGTTATTAATAGTCCAAGAGACTATATGGGACAGATCCTTCGGAAATTATACTTCATTACTTTCCCCACTCATGAAACTATGTGTTTTCGTATCTAATTATAGAGATGAAAGTATGAATTGTAAAAATGCTGCTTAATGGATGTCCTTTCACATGCCTGGCAGTTCAGGTGGGCGGAGATCACAGTGGCTGTGACAGGCACTATGGCCCCACAGCAGCATCTGAAAGACAGTATTTCTCCATTTTCCCTTTCCCTGCTGCCCTTCCTCCATCAGCTCATGGAGCAGGGGACACCCTGAGCTTTTACTGGAGCACAGAGGCAGATTATCTTTCTGAATAAAAATCCCTTTGGTCTTTGGTCTTTAAACCTTTTTTCCTAGGAGCACAGGAGACAAATGTTATTGCAACATTGCACAAACATTCTCTGGTTTTCGAGCTGTGAGTATAACTCTTTGGTGATCAGTAGGGGAATTTTGCAAGCATCTGTTTGTCTTGGATGAACAAACACCTGCTCGAAGTGCACTCGGAGACCTGTCTACAATCTTGAATGCTCATTCTCAGACCAGATAACCAGTACAAACCCTACTGAATCCTTCCTAAGATATTAATTTAACACTGGGGTCACCTTCTTGTCCCAGCTGTGTTACTCAGAGATAGCTAAAATGAGAATCTGGTGCAAGAAATCTTCACCATTTTCGGCATGCTCTTTTCACTAGCAGGATAGCTCTGCTTGCTGCAAATCAGCAACTACTTCAAGATGCTGTTTTCTGATTGATTTAAATGTCCTGGTTTCTTTCATGCTCTCTCCCTCTTTCTTTTTTCTTTTCTCTTCTGGGTGGAACATGTGCCCAGCTTTGTAAACGAAATTTCAGGAAAAAGATATCTTGGCTTTCGTTTTCTGACTAGCATTGTCAGTACTAGATCAAAAAAGCCTTGTGGTATCTCTGTCTTTTGTGTAGAAAACAGCTCTGCTCCATGTTTTCTGAGCCACCTAAGTTAAAGCTTGAAGTGAAATGAAGGGAAAACAATGAGTAAGATGGATGTAGCCTGACATTTAATTAAATAATATTAATTGCTCACAATGACATTTCTTTTCATATAGGAGTTTCACGGGCCTATGAAGCAAATCTAGTCTCACCTCCACAGAGAATACCACATCCCTCTCCTCCTAAAAAGATGTCAACAGAAGTTCTTACTCCTATGAAAGTGGTCTTACTGATATCTTATACTGTAGTTTCCACACATCCAAATTAAAAATATAAATGCATCCTTTTCCCTGCTTCAGTGCCGAATACCAATGTGTGCGTGGGATTTTTAATCGCCCACGTGGTATTTCTTTCCTAAAGAGAGGTAAAGGAGACATCAGAAAGTTCAGCCATTTGAACGATCCAGCAAGCTGAGCCTTCTTGGATGCTTTGTCATGTTTATGATAACTTTTGAACCATGTTGCCACCATTACCTGTAACAGTAAAATGAACATGGAGCTCCAATGGGATAAAAAGCAGCGTATAGAGAGAGGACTGCAATGCTGGAAGTCCCATCTTTCCAATGCAGCTGAGCTTTGTTAAGGCAAACGTCATGTATAAAACCTCTTGGGTTGCCACTTCTCACTGCTAAGTTTGTGCTTCCAACTTTATTTCAGACCACAGAAAAGGAAAGTGGGTGTATACAATCATTTCAGGGAACACTGTTAGTCTGAGTCCAGCAGTGTGTATTTCATCCCAGGTTTAACTACAAATTTGTATTTTGGGACTATTCAAAATGTCACAGATATCAGTATACTCCTGTTTCTAGACTGTCAGCCGTGATGAGTCAAACTTTGCAAACATGAACTTAGTATAATACACTGCTCAACACAGTGATGTTCATCACCAGTCAAACTAAGTTTGAGCTGTATGTCACAGAACCTAAAGCCCTATTCATCATTTTTTTAAAATGCGGTCCCATAACTGCACTATGGCTTCTTCTAATGTGCCTATCTCTATCATTAATTTTTCCTAAGACAAAAAAAGTACAGAATGTTATGATTTACAGCTTAAGCGGCTGACTTTTAAAACCATTACATAAACTAGTAAATCAGGCTCTGCAATAAGCTGAACCTTAGTTTCTTCAAGTAATTTTTTTTTTCTCCTCCTTTCTTTGATATGCTCTTTCTCTGAGTTTATTGCCTGTGAACTTAATGTGACACAATACTGTAAAGTATGGTAGAGAAACTACAGCATAATAAATAAATAAAAATATCAAACATGACTTACTTCTTTTGAAGTATTCCTTTAATAATCTAGTACGAAATCTTGGTGATGTATCACTGAAAACAAAAACAAGGCGTTTTTGCACATGCTGGTGATAAAGTTCGTCTTTCTTTTAAAATGAAGATGATTTTCCACTCCAATCTAAAACAAATAGTGAACTGTGGAGTTAGGCATATGCCATACATATATATATATATGCGCCATACATTATCTATGCATTATCTTATTTTCCCAATACATATGTAGAGAGAACCAGAGAAGAAGAGCTGGTCTTCCTTTTGCCTCTGAAACATCCAAAGCTGCTCCCTTACACTCCTCAAAACTTGCTTCTTTCATCTTTGTACCACTAAATTCTATTCTGGTGATAGCTACTTACTTCACCCTTTCTCATGCAATATTTTAAGAAACCCTATCAACAGTTATAAAATGTCTGTTCAAAATCATCTTTGTGTTAACCTTTGTACATATTCTGTGAGATAGAACAAGTGGATTAGGACTGTGACTGTGTCTTGAAAGAAATTCGATTACTTGATAAATCGAATTCATAGCAAATCACAACCTCTTCTTCAAAGTCCTGCCACAGAGCAAATTAAACAATCCAGATATCCATCCAACTAAACCTTTTACTTGTGAGGGTTTAGATGGTATGAATGAATTGAAATGAAAATTTTGGCTTGCATACACTTAATCAGTTTGTCTTCCAGTGGCCTAATTTTTAAAAATTATGTTTCAGGATGCAATGTTTTGGTCCTAAAATAACGAGGATTCTTGAAACTCATTTCTGCTCATCTAATTATTTTCTCATTTCATCTCTAACAAAATTAAAACCTCCATTCTTCTTCAGACTTTCCTTCTAAGAATGTAGGTTCATCTGACCAAAGTACAGAAAAAACCACCCCGTAACTTACATGAGCAATCACAGTTCATTAATCAAAAATCAAGTTTGCATATTGATTGCTTAAGGCAAGATATCAGGCTTATGTCCTTGGGAGATGGCGGTTGGTAGAGCAAGGACAGGGGTAAAGAGCAAAGAAAATGACAAAGGAAAAACAGTAAAATACTTTCAGATCAGTAAATTCAAGGCACAGTTAACTGCTTTGGGAGTATCCTATGTATACTAGATACCATACTATTTTTTTAGTTGTATTTAATAATATGAAATCATAGCTGAAACTCATGTTTAGATAAAACAAATTTAGCAGCTCCTGCTGCACGTAGTATTTATTCTGCCTTCAGTTTGAAGAACTAGTTGGATCATTTCTCCCTGATATACCTGTATGAGTGTATTTCAGGAGTCTAGAAGTAAGGTGACTATGAAACAGATAATGGGAGAGTTTTTTCTTCTCCAGAAGAAAAAAAAAAGACCAAAATGATTCATGGCAATTACCTGGAAGAAGGGGGTCAGTATAACCCATCATCCAAATTGTGAGCCAACTTTGACAACAGATCTGTGGACATTTTGGTGTTATTTAAAGGAATTGCAAATAGGCAAAAAACTCCAATCCTTTTGCCAGAGCTTAATCAGCACTCATGAAAACAAAGAAACATTTTTGCCTTCTTTGCGCACTTGGAGACACCACAAAGTTGTGTATCATTCGTATTTTCTTGACATCATGGCTTTTGCTGGTCATGATCACCTCTAGCAATTCTGTGTTTTATATGCCCTGGATGTAAGTGCAAGTGCAAGCTGTGAATACTCTGTGATTGGAAATAACAAGACAACTCTACTGATGCTTTAAAATAAAAGATAGGGGAGATTTAGCCTGAATATTACTGATAGAGATTAGAACAAAGGAATTCTTTCTGAAGTGTCTGATT
>JANXJC010000078.1:5529422-5544160 GCA_027564655.1 Leptodon cayanensis | reverse complement strand
CAAAGTGAAGATACAAGAGAGTGCAGCAGAAACTGTTGTAATCCTTAAACTGTCACACTAGTTGGTCATTATTTGTTCATTTCTCCTTGTAAAACCACTCATTAACTATAGCCCACAGCAGTTAATTTCTCCAACTCTCCTTCCAACAATTTCACTTTATTTGTTTAGCTGACAGGCTTTTGATGCAAGCAAGACTGTGTCCTGGACACTATAAGTGTTCTTGTTGCATTAGAGACACTGACAGGTTGCTAGCATTTATACTCCATTTGCAAATCTCACCAAAGTTTCCATCTCTTGGGAAGTGGTCAAATTTGCCTTGCGGTAATTAAATGTTTTTATTTATGTTAAAATAGAGGGTGATGAAAGTTGCCAAACCAAAGTGGAAAAAACTCTAGCGTGACATAAGGAATTTCTTCCCCTCTCAAGAATATGCACACATTGGTCTGCTGATGAGCAAGGGTGCCTTGAGGACACCAAGAAAGGAAAACTTGATTACTGTTTTAAGTTGGCTATTGATACCACCCTTTCCATTGCTCTTGAGGCACCTTTGACACCTTCTCAAGCCCTACTGCATTGATTTTGTGTGAAACGTACCACTGACCAGAACTAGAATCCTTCAGAGTTACTACACAAAACAAGTCCTAATCCCCTTAATTCCTCTCACGTTATCTTCTGCTACAGCTGTGCAAAGCCTTGTGGCTCCTGCCCTCACAGCATTCTGCAGACTTTCCTCTGGTCCATTTCATGCACAAATTGCAAGCTGTACATTCATAGATAGTTGATGTTTGCATGAATGCAAAATCCCCCTGTTTACTGAAGATGGCTGCTGCAGTTCCCCGCAAACACAAAGCCTGTACTGGTCAGTTAATCCAAGAGCACTGGAATTCACGTAAAGTCACTGATTCTGGATAGGGAGGAAGAGTAATTTTCTTATGAACCTTCAATTCTGTGTTTCTATCAGAAGATAACACAGAGCAGAAGAGGAATCACTGACTTACAAATGGAGAGTAAGAAAGGGAAAAAAAATACGCCCATTAAACACTCCTACTCATAGGGACAGGACTTTTCCAGCAAAGTACTAGCACGTAGAGGGCATAAGAATAAACAGTTTTCAAATCACCTTCCACACATGAGAAAACGTTCTCACCATAATAACAAAACATGAGAGGTTGGGACCATCAGACTCTGCCTGTGTGATGCTAAGCATTTGAGCTAATTCCCTCATGGGAACCAACTTAATAGCAGAGGCAGAAAGAAAAAGAGATTTGGTGAAGGTCTCAGGTTTACTTGGGACTTGGAAAACCTGCCAGTCATTTTTTATTAAGCCAACACATCCCACAAAATATTCCAGGTCTGAGAAAAACACAGGGTACTTTACTAGCAAGAACAGTGGTCAAAACATAAGCACCAACTTGAGCAGGTGCTTATACATGCATGTTATTGTAGCTACTGAGTGAGAAAGAGTACTAACAGACTTTTAAATTAGTTTTTAGAGGAATAGAGGCCTTTCTCTGTCTAACACTGTAATGCACATTTGATTTCAGAGCCTATGCTTCACTGAAAGTCCTTCATAATAAGTAAGTACTGGCAAATTATGGGGATGTAAATACTATGTGTGTCAGGAGGAGCTAGAGGAGGAGCTGGCAGTACTGTCCCCGGTAATGCCCCTACCAATATGTGTGTTTTATGACCTTATTCAAAGAGTAAACCTGTGCATCAGCTTAGACTCAGGCAAGCTTCTGTATTAAATTCTTATAAACCTACTCCCAGAAGCATCAGGAGTTTAATAAATGACAAAGGCATTCATAAGCTGAGGCTCCCTGAGTGTTACCAAGGAAAACATATAGAAATTATGACAGTGACCTATAAATAAAATATAAACCTGCCTAAAGATGTGTGAAGACTTATGTGGAACTGTGTTTAGCCGAGCATGGAAATAGGCGCAGGTTTTGGATCTGGAGCAGCTAGGACAAAATTTTTGGAAGTTTTGCTTCAGTGAAATTAGTGACTTTCTTCAGGCTAAATAACAAAGGATTCAGTTGCAGAATTTGCATTTGTGGTAGGGAATACACCCTCGAAGCCTCACTTTTTACACAAAACTAGAAAACATGACACAGGGCCTGGTGGAAACCGAAGCCTTTCTGAAAGGTTGGGGAGGCAGAATACCTCAGGGCTTCTCAAATGGCTTTAGAAACCTACATTTTAGTGACCAAATCAAGCCCTAAGCATAACACTGACACTGGATGAAAAGAATGTTGCAAATGTGAAGCTTTCTCTTCATCTTTCTGGTGGCCTATCATGGTGAAATTTTTCCCTAGAGAAACTAAGGTCAGGTTGCAAACTAAATCCTAAGAAGTTCAGGAAAGGAGTGCAAAATTTTCATGAAACAAACCAAGCTGTTTTAAGGCAATATTTGTTTGAACATGTGGATTTTTTTTTTAACTTGAACTTCTTGACTTTATGTAACCTCATTTGTCTTTACTCATCCTTCCTTGAATTTTTCCACAAAACCCTCCTGCAAGGTGTTGATGGCAGTGATGGGTCCATACTCATATATCAAGGGGTTCATTTTCACTGCAGTGCTCTTGCAAAACAGTACTTCTCTGTTTAAAACAAAGAAAGTTTTATTTAAGGAAAGGAAGCATCAGTCTGGGGAGAACACAACAGTCCATCAGTCACGGGTGCTTCCCCACAGCCAGGCACTCAACCTTCACATCAGCTTCTCCATCCATTGGCGTCAATATCTGGTGCACATGCGTCCTTTGGATGGCTCACTTCTCTGCACATTGTCTCCCCCTGCTCATGCTTTGTCATCTCTGGCCACTGATGTCCCTGAGGCCAGGAAAGCTCTCAGGCAAGTCCAGCACCAGCCCCACAGGGACCCCATTTCCACCAGATCTGCTACCCCCAGCACGTCCAGAGCCACTGTACCACCAGCTGAGATGTGACACTGACTTTGATCCCACCTCTCATGCTCCTTTGCCACCATGCCAGAACTGGGTCTTCCAGCTCTTAAGCAGCTACAGCTCTGCGGATGTCAGACAAGGGTGTCTTGTTTCCATGTCCCACATCTAGATCTGGAAAAAATATTTTTAGAAAGGTAATTATAATGTGATGACACTTGCTTGAGGCACCTGGCTATTCATACTCTGCCTTCCCACATTGTACAGCCTGGAGCCTGAGACTTGCCTTGAAGCTAGACTAAGAAAGGTTAATTCTGTTGTTAAGCTCTTCAGGAGGTTCAGTGCAGTGTAGCACCCCTGTACCCAGGGATTTTATTCCTCAAACACTTGAGGCTGGATCTATTCCTGTAAAACTCTCCGCCTGTCACCATGGCTATTTCAGCTCCTTTCCTGGCATGGATGGGAAAGATGCTAGTAAAATCAGCTGCCAATGATTTAAACACCACAGCATTGACACCCAGTCAGAGTAAGTTTAAATGCCAGCAATTCGGGGCAACTGATTCCTTCCTTCTGCCATCTCAGAGTCTGTTCCTGCTTAGGAAGAATGACAGAATCTATCCTAAAGCATTGAGAAAGAAGTTGGTTAAAACGTGTCTTAGGAAGATCCATTTCCCTGCTGAGTTAGTACCCTTTCATTCACTGAATAATTAGAAAGAAAAATACTCAGCTGAAAAGATTTTAAAACCTGAACAAGTTTCTTCTCCTTTCACCCATTCACTTCAAGCTTCATCATTCTATAAATATATAGCGCTATTAATAACATGTCCTAACCATAGCTCTAACATAATCCCATCTACGAAAAAAGCAACCCAATTTTCTCAATGTCATAATAGCAAATAAAAATTACATTTTTCTTGTCATACATGGCCTGGTTTTCACTTTTATATATAATATTTATCAGAAGGTCATATTATGTCATCCTAATGTAGCCCCAGGAGCCACGGTGACATACTCTTTAAGATAAAATATTTCCTACTTCTCTCTAGCTTTGTGGAGAAAATTATTTCTGGTTAGTTTATTTTTGGTTAGTTGACTACAGCAACTAGCTGTAACATCTCTATGGTAATGAAATCAGACTGTACAGAAAGGTGGAACAAGGTCCTGAGTCTCTTCGCTTGGTCTGGTGCTACAAGAAAGGTGTCATCTCTGAACTATTTGCTCCTGACCACGGTGTCTGAAAGCCCACCCAAGGTCCCTTGAAGCATTTTCCATGGATTCCTGGCTGTGTCCCTTAACTCCCCACAGCATTTCAATCCTGATGGAATTACAGGATTTTGCACATTTCCTCAGTGCTCTACAGATGACCAACAGCTCCACTGAGACACAAGCTACTGCATACCAGAAAATCTAGATACATGCACTTCACATAGGTGAATTGGCTTTGTGGTGCATGTGCAGAGTCCAGCCCTTCCATGGATGTCAAACCTATAATGGATGTGCAAAAAATCTCTCCCACACTTACCAGATGCACTGAAAGTGTGCATCTCACCTCTGTAGACCATGTGGTGTAAGTCTACTGCTTCTGAGAAGCATTAGTCCCACGATGCATGCTTTAAACTGTGCCCACACAGGCTTTTTTGTCTGGATCCTACCTGTAAACAACAAAAAACCCTTCTCCTCAGGGCTGTTCATTTTCTAAAGCTTTGGTTCAAGACACCTGATAACATTATTTCCTAGTGCCAGCTGCATCACACTGTTGTTAATTCTCATGCAGCAATAGAAGAGCCATGCAGTAGCAGAAATAATTCATTATTCCAGTACCCATGCCTTATATCACGTGGGAGAAGACATATATAGAGCAAAATCTAGATTTCTGTGCTCATTGAAATAGTCTGCCAACAGTTACGCTGTGCTTCCTCCATGCCTTGACATCCAGGGCTCTTGCTCTGATCCTGGGTGGGGAGTTAGACTGTTCCTGGACAATGACTGCCTCCTTCAAGAACTAATTTTCTAGGCAAAAGCCTACAGTAGAAGTGCAGGCACTACCTAACCTTCAGTAAAGTGACTGCTGGTGTCAGACTGGAAATTAGTTTAAGTAAAACAGGGTAAAAAATTCTGCAATGAATTGTGAAAACAGCCATTCTGGAAGTACCAGTCTGGGAGGAAGTTTGCTAGCCTTAGCTTGGAGCTGGACTTATTTAATATTCCCATGAAGAGTCTTTGCAGAAGAAATATGAAGATGCTGATGACATGCATGGGCAGTGCAGAGGCAGGAGGCATTATTAGTACAAAGGTGGATCAGATCACATAGGAAGAACTACTGAGCCTTTGGATAAAATGGGAGGAATTTGCTAAAGTACAGGTAAAAGGTATCCTGATTAGGAGTAATCAAAAGAATTTCTGCTGTAAGGTGGGGCTAATTGGCTGGAAACAGCAGATAAAGACCTGTCTGTCCCAGCTGGCAGAGAGGTGGCTGCGGTCTGCCAGTCTGATGCAAAGAATGAAGGTGACAGATGTGACCCTAAGATCCATGAAGAAGGATACTACCAGAGGGGAGTGTAAATACAGCAATGAAAGGCGACACTAAGACCTCATCTAGAGTCACCGTAGTCATCCAAATCTGTGAAATATATACTCAAAATAGGCAAGTGTGGAGAAGTGCTACTAGATAGGCCTTGGAGTTCAAGCATATTGGCTTAGATATCATTAATGACCAGGAGGCTGGCTTGCCACAAGGCATCTTGGGCTACCATCTGTCATGGTTTTAGCCCAGCCAGCAATTAAGCACCGTGCAGCCGCTCAGTCACTCCTCCCCCGCTGCCCCGGTGGGATGAGAAGGAGAATCGTAAAAAAAGTAAAACTCATGGGCTGGGATAAGAACAGTTTAATAGTTGAAATAATAACAACAACAACAATAATAATTAATAATTATAATGATAATAATGGAAGATAACAACAAGAGAGAGAAATAAACCCCAAGAAAGACAAGTAATGCACAATGCAATTGTTCACCACCCATGGACCAATGTCCAGACAGTCCTCGAGCAGCAATCCACCCCTCCCAGCCAACCCCCCCCAGTTTATGTACTGAGGATGACATTCTCTGGTGTGGAATATCCCTTTGGCTAGCTCAGGTCAGCTGTCCTGGCCATGCTCCCTCCCAGCTTCTTGTGCACCTACTTGTACATGGGAAACTGAAAAATCCTTAACTTAGGGTATGCGCTACTTAGCAACAACTAAAACATCAGCGTGTTATAAACATTATTCTCACACTAAATCCAAAATACAGCACTGTACCAGCTACCAGGAAGAAAATTAACTCTGTCCCAGCCAAAACCAGGACAGGATGGAAGAGCCCAAGCTCCTTGAGATCACCTGTACCCACCTATTAGATATTTTCTAAAAGAAATTGTGTGTGGATTTAGAAGAAGGTTGCACATTAATTAGTTTTTATTTTATGAATATGCAAATGCTATTTATTAATGACCAAATAAGAGGTACTGAGGCTAAAGTAAAAAGCAGGGAGAATAAATAGGTATAAACTGGAACTATCAGAGCTAAGATCTAAGGCTGTCTAACAGCCTTCTTGTAACAGTATGTGGGCAAAACAAGTTAATACAGACTTATCTGTTGTCAGAAGGAATGGGTTGATTTTTGCAGTTGGAGACTCTTTTAGATCTATATTCTTTAGTCAGATGCAGAAGATAATACAAATATGTCCACACCGAAGGCTACCTGTCTTGTCTGAGATTTGCAAGGCGGAGTGCTACAGGTTGTATGAGAAATAAGTTGACATGAAGACACCATGGAAAGGCATCTCCCCCTTGTTTCTGTTTCTGGCTAAAAACATTCCTTTTCATGTTCCTTGTGCTTTTTCTGGAGAAAGTCATCTGGAGCACCAGCAAAGTGAGGGGAAGAGGAGCTGACTGACATCATTATTATTGAGTTGTGGGCGGATGGTAGAGAATGATGTCGGTCAGGGAAGGACAGGGAAAAATAGCTGTTTAGAGCCTGGAAGGAAGCTGTGGGCTCATAGCATGGCAGTACTGAGTACTGGGGGGACCTTTCCCCAGAGCTGTCGGCAAGGCTGGCAGATGAGGAACCTGTTCAGCTTTGCATGTATTTAGTTTTTGTTTGGGGCGGTTTAGTAAGAAACGGTTATGGTCTGAGGGTCCTCTTTAGAAAGTAGGATCAAAAGCTTTTATCACACCTCTCAAAGAGAAGCAGAGTGTCCAAATGAACTTGATCCGCTGCCTAAGGCCAGTTGGTGGTGGTTCTGTAATTTGATTTATGGGGCAAGAAGGTATAGCATCAAGAACTAAGAGTTCTAAGTAAGTATCTAAGTCACCATAAGCTGAAATCCATACCTCCATTTCCAGGTTGTTTACATTCTTGTTTATAACCCTAACATGAGGACAGCTGTATTGCCAGGCACTGTTGCCAGCCAGAATTAATCGTGTCTTGCCTGTGCCCATCTCCTCCTTGACATCCTGCTTTTTGTCCATCTCCATCCCCACCCTCAAGGTGTCTCATGTTTTACTTGCATCCTTGCTTCAGGGTGGATTTTTTGTGGTGGAAGTTGAGGTAAAGATGGCTCATGGAGCAATACCTATGCCTGAAGTGTTGAAAATGGTTTCTTCAAGTACATGAATAGGGAGAAAATCCAGTCATTATCACCCTTATTTCCTTTTCCTTTTCATCTTGCAATGTATTTTGCTCTTTTTTGGCTCCTGCACTGTCAAAAAAATAGTTGCCTGTGTGGAACAGATAATGCTGGTCATCTTTGTGAAATTTTACCCTGTCAACCAAAGAAGGACTAACTTCATTACAGAAAAGCACTGAATTTAGTTTTATTTTGAAAGTGGTAGAAAACCATAGAACTTGTTGTAGTGCAATTTTTATAAAAATACATAGCTCAACTTTCAGATCGTTAGCATAAAAAATGAGAAAGGCTGTTAATAAGTAGGTCAAGCCAACTTGAAAGAAACAAACTATTTGGGACCAATCGCACATAAAAATGTAGACAGCCTTTTTACAAAGAAGTTTGCAAAATAAATGACACAGGTTATGTTTAGATCATGTGGCAAATAAACGGAGAGATTTTGAGATGTACAGCATATGCTAACAATATTTTTAGACAAAACGATGGTCATATGTAGCATGAGTAACATAAAATAATATCTGTTCAACAGACAAATTGTTAACAAAATTGAAGACAACCTAATTAGTGAACTTTCAGTGTGTCACCAGTAGTTTGTAGGAATAAAACTCCATGATGTCCATGAATAATGTCAACTGTTTGATGACAGATGGTCTGGATTTTGAAGTGCAGCTGATATCTTAAGTATCTGGAAAACCATGCATGAACTCCTTCCATCTCTTAATTGGCTGCAAAAAACTGGCCTGTTACACCTTCCTGCCACTCAGGACTACCCTTTAATTCCTGTGTTCAGGGATGTAGGGGATGGATACCCAGAAGAACTGTCTTCTGCAAATAATGAAAAAAACCACACCAAACCTTAAAAAAAAAAAACCAAACCACAACAAACCACCACTTTGCTTAGTCCTTTGAGTTAGGCAAGTAATACTGTTCCCATTTCACAGATGGACAAGGAAGTATAAATATGCTAAGCAAATAGCTCAGGGTTAAATATGTCAATGAGAAGTGTGTTATCTGAACAACTACTAAGTTACTGGTAGTCAGAGGGAGAAGAAAAGATACATCAGGAATACATATGGAAAAAGAACCAACATGGAAAAGAAGAAATTATATAAGTAGCAACTCAAAGAGTGTCCATTAGTGATCAACATTATAAATTACTCTTTGAATGTCATACGTAGTCAATTGTTGGTTGTAAAAATTAACTTTTCTTACATTCTGAGAAGGAAGGAAGAGGAAACCATTTTGAAGTGAGGTGTTTTGTATTCTTTTAGACCTCCATGTTATCTGAATTTAAGTTTAGAAAAATGTAAACTAGTGAAAAGCCTATGTGCAGATGGATCTTTTTGTCTCATCTGTTGCAGAAGGTGTCCCTTGACTAAAATTTAAGACTTGCTCTTTTTCTTCTGAGGTAAATGACAACAGGATATGATTTAGCCCCTTCTCACTAGGGACTAATACCATCTGCTAAGTGTGATTTCAGAAAGATTTTGTGTTTTTTTCTATCTGGAAGTCTCATTACACCCAAAAGCATGGCTTTTATTTTCATAGAAGAAATAATGTACTGCCAATTTTCTCTCTTGTCTAAAACTATTACCAGTTCCATAAAGTCTATGAAGTTAGTGTTGAAATAAAGCATCATGAGGCTCTATAAATTAATGTTAAGATACATTTAATTAACCTGGGAGTTCTAACCTAGATGACAAAGCTTTTTCAAAGACTGGCAGGCAGAACAGGAAAATATCTTTGCTAAGAGTGCCCAAGTTATTGTTACATTCTTGGACCTCCACAGCTGTTCTCTGTCTGCCTAAGCATCTCTTGATGTACTTTTGATTGACTTTCTCCAGATGATGGGGGCTGCAGACAGGTCTTGTGCCCAGAGCAGGAGAGGGAGTCTAGAGGGAGCCCTGGCTCTGTGCTTGGTGACTGCAGGGTTAATAAGCCCCTCTGAAAAAAAAAATTAGTTTACTAATTCACTTTTTTCCCCCTAAAAAAGGCAAGCAAAGAAGAAATTCTGGCACCTGAACAGTGCCAAACACCTGAGCACTTTAGGCTCTCCACAGTTCCTGGGTATTGTGGCCACATGCCACCTCTTAGAGCAAATTATAAAATTACAATTATTGTATGATAATTGTGATAATCTCACATTTCTTATTCTGCACAGAATAGTTTTTACAACATACAGAGTGCACAGTACTGTGATCTTTGCAGTGTATAGCTGTTGTATGTATCATATCAGCAGAGTGGATGAATAGTTTATAATAGGTACATTTTTCATCTATTTTTTTATTCTCTGTTCAGTTTTTTCTTCCTTTCAAGCTGCCAAAAAAATGGATCATAATTTTCACAGATGTATTTGCTGTTTGAAATTATTCATCCAATAATTTCTATGAATTATCCTTAGCCTGCGAGCTGTTTGTTTTGCAATTCTGATATTGAGATGTTGTGCTGTTTTGCCTCAACAGGGCAGCCACACCAGCAGTTTCCCTTCTAGATTGAATGAACTTCTTGCTTTGAATTGGTTTTCTGTTGTAAATTTAATTCTAATTGATTATCTGATGAAAGTGAGGGGTTTCGTCAATATTCTTGCAAAAAAACCCTTACTTCCTGGATATTTCTGAGAATATTTAGAAATTTGCTTACAGGAAACTCAAAAAAAAAGAATAAAAATACAGTCAAATGCATTTATTTGTAAATGTGAACAAATACTCACTGAGTATTTTAAATAATTTCCTTTACTCAGACTGTGGTTATCATTCCCTCTCCCCTAGTCTAGCACCTGAGAAGGTTTACTGGATTTTTTAAGATATTCTTTTTGACCCACTGGCACATTAACACTAGAAATGTTTTTTTACTCACTCTATAGGGTTTAAGATTTTACTATACTAATGATAAAATATTGTGATAGATGGCAATTCATCTCAGTTAATTGCAGTAACACCAAAAAAGCTTCTTCCTAGCAAATATTCACAGCTTGTATAAATACAAATCTTCTCCTTTTCAATATATGTTGTAAGCCACTTCTACACTAAAGGATCCCTCTGTCTTCAGTCTGAGTCCTTGGTAAGCTGCCAAACACAACAGGGCATTAATTAACATGTGCCAGGGATTCATCAACATGCACAGTGGTAAAGAGCAATTGCAGGTGCTTTTGGGGGGGGCTTTTTTTTTTTTCCATTCTCCTTTGCATTTCTGTGTAATTCATGAAAGATCTACTCCAGTATGTAAATCAGCTCTTGCTAAACACCCAGTAATACAGTTCCCTTTATTTTCCAGGACTGTTGTTGAATTTTTCACACATTCAGGAAAGACATTTACTCTGTCTCTTTTTTATGTTCAGAATCCATTTGCAGGCTGTGGACGGTAAAAATAGCATATTTGTTTACTTGCCATACAGTCTACTCCGTAAATAAATCGTCTGATAAACTACAAAAAAAAACCAACAGAATGAGATTCATTTCCCTTAATGTTGTACCACTGGGAATAGTGAAATTACTCTCCCTGTTAGCCCAGGGTGACAGTAAGCTGGTCTGCTAACTTACATGACTGTAGGGAGAAATACCGTAAGTCATTCGGTATCTAGCTTTTACCATCCAGCAGTGAGTAGTCAAATAGATTAAAAATGTAAATGAAATTTCAATTAGTCTTCAGGTAGACCGCATTCCCTTTATCTCCAAGGAAACCAAACTCTCCTCCCATTTCCTTGGGTTTTGTTGTTGTTTTTATTAGTATTATGACTACTAAGATTACTTTTAATAATAATAATAAAAATGAGAATACTTTTTTTAAGAAAAACATTTATCCTAATCCTAAACATTGTCCTTTTATTATCCACTTACAACCCCAGCACCAAGGGAATGTAGACATCTCCAATTAGATTGCTTCTATCTTTTTGCTGGTATAATTTATAGCAGAGAAATATGGAAGGAGATAACAGAGGGGAGTTTTGTTATACTTTTATATCACAAACATCTGATAAATAAGATGATGTACCTGACAGCCTGGATGTTGTGAGAACTTCCTTTTTTCTTTTTTCTTCTCAATCACTCCCTTTGTTTTACTTAGATCCTTTTCGATTTATTTCAAACAAACCTTTCCCTCCTTGACGATACCAAGTCTTTGAAAATAGTCTTACTGTCTTTGAAAACAGTCCAAGGGGAATCGCAGGTTTTACTTTTGTTTTGTGCTTCTGGCTATTGATAACTTCAAATTACATTATTTCTTGGGATTCTGCATTAAAACATGTTTCAGAAATGAGCCCATTTTACCTTAGAATGAGTAAGGGCCAAAACGTGAGCATCCCACTCATCTCCATAGAAGGAGGTAAATTTGGCTCACAGGCAATACAGATGGACTTTAGCAGGGCTAAACTCACAAGAGTATAAGAAAAGAAAAGTAAAGAGCCCACTGGAACATCAAAAAAAACCCCATTCTTCCACCTTTTCCATGTTTAATAACTGTTACAGAAAACTAAATATTATGTCAATCTGCACGTCTTCAACCATTTTAGCCTCACCCTCATATGAAACATGCATACCAACATAAATTTGAAACCTATTGAGGAAAGCTAGTAAGGTTCAAATCAAGATTTTTTTTTTCACATGATATCACAAAATCCAGAGATTTGAACACAATATTGTCCTACTGAAAATGGTGTTTCTTCTGCGAACATGGGACAGTCAGCTATCTAATTTGCTGTAGCACTTCTGCAAGGAACACAAAAAAACATCTATAGCACTCCAAAAAACTAATGGGATTTGTGTATTTAGACTTGCAGCTAGATCAAAAATTTTCCAGGTGTATAATTATCCAGATCTTGAGTCACTAAGTGCAAAAGTGAAAAAATGTCACAGAAATTGTGCTGAACCATAATGTGTATAACTTTAACACAACAAGTACTTAATGAAACCACTGTCTTCTAAAAGTCCACATGTGACATCACTTGCCCAAATCAAACAGTACCCATTTTCCTCTGGTCTTCATGCAGAGAGTAACAGGGTGACTATGTGAGAGAAGTGGCTATTATGGATAACTGTGGTATTTCTTAGGCTAAAAATAATTTCTCTGGTGCAGTGCAGACTTTGGATAAAGCATGGCTACCGCTCAGAAGAGCACAAGGTTATTCTTTATAAGAAGTAATGCAACCAAGATCAGACTAAATACCTTCAGAATGTCTCTAAATAACTACTAAGTATTCAGAGGAAATTTAACATCTCCGTATTATGTCCATGAGATACCTTGAAACAAGTTGGGTGACTGCAAAATTAGTGTATTTTTCCTCTTGGTTGTATTGTGCGGAATTTAGTTCTGGTGATAAATCCACACAGTTCTGTCTGCCAGGCACAAAGATGAGTTGTAAATCCTGAGCTAGATAAAAATGCTATAAAGTCTAGCAAAGATAGGAATTAAACTCTACCACAAGCTAAGGTTTTTGAGTTTTGAGTTTTGCCTGACTCCTGATGTTTGTGTTCTTCAACTTCTTCCTACTTTATGGGCAAATAAGGGCTGTGTATAGGTATATGACCTGAATAAAAATAACGGGCAGTATTTTTCCAGGGAAGCCTGGGGGATTAGAGGAATGATCCATTAGTACCAGGCAAAAAGGACACCTAAGTCCTCTTGCACATCACTGGGAGAATGCAGCCTGACAGTTTCCTCTCTGTCCTTTCATACTGCATGTTTAATCACCAGATGATAACAATGCCTTCATACTGGCATTTTACATAATTAAATGCTGCTGTGTGATATTCTAAAACACTGACTTATATCACCACACTTCAATTAAAAAAGGATGACAATGACACATCCTGTTGTCAACATGAAGAGCAAATAAAACCAACACAGAAATACAGTGCAGAAATCCACTGCATCGAGCACTGAGTCAGATCCCATTTAAAACAGCAAATTGGCTGGGCCAACATCTGACTCTCACCAGCTGACCTGAACTGTAGCTCTGAAGTACAACCATCCCATCCCATCACCATTGCTTGAAAGAAATCAGGAAGACCTAAATTCTGCGAAGCAGCAACTCAAGAGTGTTGTAAGGAATCTTTTCAGCTGTGTGGTGTGATAGAATATTTATTAATTATATTTATTATGTGTATAGATACAGTAGTGTACATGTACTTATATTTATTATGAGATACCTAAAACAGACACCTCCCCAAACTGAGGTGCATTTACCATGAGTTCAAATACAGAATCAATGTAGAATATAAAAATTACAGGAAACTATATAACACTCTGCAAAACAATTAGGAGTCTGCTGCCCCTAGGAGATAAACTATTGAGAAGGTGCAACTATGCACTTAGGCATGCACTTTATTTCTGTATAGAGGTGGTAAAAAAAAAAAAAGCTGCAAGAATACATTCAGAGTGTCAGCACGATTTTTTAGTTGTACAAACTTTTCCACCTCTTCCTTTTAAAATTTTCTATGAATTTTTTTCTGAAGTTTTTAATTCTGTCACTAGAATTAGTGTTGCTAAAAACCACAAAACCTGAAATCTCAGCCAGCTGCAGAGGGTCCCATCTTCATGGCAATATGTAGTTTAAACATAATCCTTCATTTTGCTAATAGCAAAATTTTCCCTATTCCCTATTGTTTATTTTTCTGTCCGGGTATACATTTCTTGGACAGGCACTGTGTTTTTAACTTCTTAGAGACATGGCAAGACCTTACATTCTTGCCACTTTAAGACTAGTACACCTTTCCTAGTGGTCAGTTTGACTTGTGATCAGTTTGATTTTCTATTCTTATATCTTTTGAGATTCATAGTAATAATACATGGCACTTTTGTTTTATGGAGATTTTTAATACAATTATGTTAGCACAAGAAATATAAATCTGTTGTGAAAACAAAGTACGTATATCTTGTAGGTAACATCTTTTGAAACACTGAATTTTGACATAGCTAACACTATCACCTAGGGAGCCTTGCCGTCTTTCACATGGGGTGTCTCTGGTTTCGTTATCACCATCTCCTTTTCCAGATTGTTGTGGGTGGTTTTTTAGGAAACACATGAACAGCAGGAATTACTAAGACTGTCATCACTAGATAAGTCATTTTGTTACTTCTGATATTCAGTCTTGAAATTATTCTTGGGAGCAGAAGCTGCCACGCTAGACAGCTGACATGTTTCAGACCATTGATATCATTATTTGGAGGTATTTGTT
>JANXJC010000078.1:5474020-5487718 GCA_027564655.1 Leptodon cayanensis | reverse complement strand
GCACTTTACAGGAGCTGTCCTAACCCAGTTTAAAAAAAAAAAAAAAAAAGAAAAAGAAAAAGAAAAAGAAAAGGAAAAAAAAAAGAAAAAAAAAACAACAAACAAACAAACAAACCAAAAAAGCCAACAACATTCTGAGGGAACTTTCCAGGGTAGTTATTTGTTTTAAACAACATATAAAGTCTGAGAATATTCCTGTGAGCTTTTTCCAATTACATACTCTTTTTTGGTATTTGCCTTAAAGAAGTCAGACATAGAATAAATGTATTACACATAATTTACAGAGAAAGTTTTAAAATTAGCATTACACCATAAAGAAATGTATATGAATCAAATGGCTAATTAGCTATATAGTTTATGCCTTACTAGTAAAGTAGAGTCACTGTCTATGCTGCCATGCTTCAGTTACAATTAATTCGAAGACTTGAGGCATGTCTCAGAAAAACTAAGAAAGAGTAGATATATACCTGAATTTAAGCATATGAACTGCGTAAAAAGGATGAATAGCAAACAGTTTACTGGACTGAATGTGTTGTTAATTCCATCACTGGTTTGCATCCTATGCAAACTCAAAAAAGCGGCCTCCATCACAACTGATTTATGTTTTGCAGTGGTCTACTGGAGTTTCTTCTGAACAAATGGAAATAAGAAGCAACAGAGAAGGCTCAAGTGTGTGGCTTCCTCATCTCACTAAATTTACAAGAAATTTTTTACATTAATTTGAGAGAGGCTTGGAGGTCACCTCATGAATTTGAACTGGAAGCAATATCAAATGCAATCAGCTCTCACATATTTGAAAGTGAACTTTTTCAGAGTAGTCACAATCTATTAATGAGTGGGCCAGAACTGGGGTGGGCTCATTTGGGGTTTCCATTTTTGGAATGACTGTGCCAGCAATTAGTAAATCACTAAGCATAGCCCTCCCTAGCCATTTAGGTAATTTAATATTATCAAAAGTTTCTAAAATAAGAACTGGGTTATAAAGTGTATCATTTAACTTAAGAGTAATTTTTTTCATTATTTAAATTTCCCCAAAGGATTTTATCATGGTACCATCTTGCAGTGCATGTACAATGCTACTGTGCCTGTAACACTTGGGTCTTTAATTCCAGAAGATGCCATCATAACAACTTACCTTGGTTTTGATCATTTCTAGCTCATGTGTTTCTTTCCCCCTTATAATCTTATTCAGCTGTGGTACCCAGCACCAATCCAGATCAGTGTTTTTTTCATACCTCCATAAAGATTCATTCTGTGTGGAGTAATCCAGATTGTGTAGAAGAACATACTTGAGATGTGTTTGTATGAGCATAGAGCTATACAAACACAGATGGCTCCTTTTTAGCACCTCCTTCAATATGAAAGCAATTCTGATTAGAAATGTTATTTGAAGATGTATTGCCAGAGCACCATAAACAGGAATGCCTTGCTCTGAAGACCATAACTAATCTCTTACCTTAGCTGTCTTTCACATTATCATGTCAAAGTCTTGATCCCACTTTAACCCTGCTAGCCTCAGTCCTTACTTTGCTGCTTTTTTAAATCCCTATGCTCCTTTTGCTTTCATGCCATGTATCACTGGGATAGACACCTTACTGAAACTACCATTGCACTCTGATTTTTGGCTTGGGTCTCCTGAGATATGCAGTGGAAAAATATAACCTTTGGCATATTAATTAATGATTATTTATTAATAATTTTCTCCCAAGTTTGAATCATACTCCTAAACTATAATAAAAATATGTTTTTAACAGTATGATTTTTTATCCAGACATAACATTGCCAACTGTGGTCCTGTCAGATGCCATAAACTTGGTTGCATCAGGCAGAGTAATGTCTTAGAGAACCTCTTAACACCAAAAAAACTGGTGTGACAAGAGTTGGCACAACCTCCGAGTCGATTGTGAATAGGTGGTAGAGGCTGCCACAGGGCTGAAAATGCATTTGTTTGAAAAGTAAAATTAAGATCCTCCACCCTCACAGACATTTAAATATCCTGTGGTATTTTGCATATGAGCAAGTTACTCCACATGACCTGGCAAAACTCACCAGGGTAATCTTGCTGACCAATACCTTCTCTCTGGAGTTTCCTTTGGAAATGACTTCTACAGGGCTGGCTTATGTCTGGGTGGTCACAGGGAGTGGGGATCTAGCCTGCTTATTTTGGTGGGACCAAAATTTTAACTATTTGATTGAGTGTTAATTCTCCCTTTGAACTGGTAGCCCATTCCCTCCTCATCCTCTCTGGAGATGTGTTACTTGAAATGAAAAACTGCAGAACAGATATTTTTAAAATAGAAAACACTGTCTGTAACATTTTTTTCCTCTAAGAGACACCTGTAAGAGGAAACTCACACTGTTTTGTGGTCTCCCCTGCTATCTAGAAGGATGGCCTTCCCTGGGGACACACTCACTCCTAATATTTCTCTCCCCAGTGCATATGCCCATAACTGCAGCGTTGTGTATTTTTGAGCTGCCTACAATACCTCAAACCCTGGGATGTGCCCAAGGAATTAAGCAGACCTGCTAGAGCTTTAATGAATGCCAACAGGCAATTAAGATATTCTACTCCCAGCAAGAGCTGAGTACTTTCCATCCTGTTTATTTTTCTGAAAATCAGTCCTTGTTCCATCAAGTATAACCCAGCAGTAGGTAGAATCATCACAACAAAATTTTGATTCCCAGAGAATTTTGCTCGTCCAAAGCAGCAATTATTTCTACCTTCCCTTTCTGACTGGGGTCTCTCCTCCTCTTCCTGCTTTATTTCTGTCCTTTGGTCTTTCTCTAACTCCCCACAGGGTTATGTAGCAAAGTCAGTAATATCCAACTGCAGTGGGTGGAGGGGACCAGGGGCAGGGGCTGGCCCTGAGCATCCTGATGGTGGAATGTTGTGGACAAGCTGTGCTGGTGGTAGGATTTAATGGATAATGGTTCTGTGTGCTTAATGCATGTCTTCAGTTCTGTTTTATGATAAGATACCTGAACAAATACAAATTGCAAGGATATAAAGAGTGCCACCATTGATATTGATGATTAAAGTTAAGCATGTTCTCAAGAAATCTGCTTATTGTGTGCAGGCTGACATAAGCACAGCTATAAGTACACATTTATACCTTGGAAATGTTTTGTTGAGTCAAAATAAATGTTACACCTATAAAGTGACACTTCAGAGCTATGTCCCCCCCTTTTTAGTACATACCATAAACATTTCAAAAGACCAAGACTAATGACTTCTTCATCAGTTAAAAAAAATGTACTTTGATCATGAACTTCTACACCACTAACTCTCCCAGAAATTCACATACTACCAATATTGACATTTTGGTTTAACATGCAAATGCTTTGTTTTTAGAAATTATTATTTCCATTTTCCAATGGTGTTTTCTTGGGTTTTTTTCTGCAATCTGGAGGCTTAGGAGTGGACTTACAAATGAAGGACTCTTGTGTGTTCATAAGCCACCATGTTGCTCCAGGTTTGATAAAAACTTTGTAATTGTGGCCTCTGAATAAGACTGCAGTTCTTTGCTACTCTTAGTTATTTCTCATTAGAGAGATGATTTTGAAACTTTTTACTCCTACTTTCAAATGTGATGATCAAGTTAAACTTATAATTTGCTATTTTTGGTTTTGTAACTTATTGCATGTTTTTCCTTGAAAGTGCCTTTATTTCACATTGATCTTTTTGATACACCAAGAAGTCTGCATTTACCCAGGCAATATGTGTTGAAATGAGATGTGGGTCCTTGATTTTACTTATGCTGTGTCTTTAGATTTTGTGTATTTCTGTGACCAGCTACTTTTCCAACTGATTAGTTATGCTGTAATTCCTTTCAATTTTTATACAGCAGATATCATCCTGTGATAAACTTGTAGTTTTGTATTCCTGCTAGCACAATTACAGGAACTGTTAACATAATGGTAAAATCTCTGTATACCCAAAATAACCTCTAAATGCTTTTAGTATCATGGAGATTTTTATTGAGGGCAACAGCATAGAATTGCCTTTATGTCATCGATTTTAATTACAGTGCATGCAGTTGTTTTCTCTCAGCACTGAGAGACAGAGCTGGCAGCTATACTGTGTGCAGACTGTGCTTCAGCAGAGATGCTGGCAGGACCACGCTCATCTGTCTAGCTGTTTGTCATGAACGTAAAAGCAGCTGTGCACAGTTAGACAAAGTGGCCAGCAGGATTCAACAGAGGCCAATAGAGAGCGGAGTCACAGCAAGGCAAGCAGATGGCAATACCTTGTTTCCTCGTAAGACTTGTAGGAATATAATGGCTTCAGATCATGCACTCTTTGCAGTTTCACTGAAATTGGCCCAAAGGATGATAGGAAGGAAGACATACAAGTGCACACATGCAGGTAGGATTGCATGTTCACACCCTGTGAGAACATGAGCTTTGCCTCTTTAGAGAAGCAGGTAAGAAAGAAATTTGAAGCTAATCTCATCTCCTTGCATCTCTCTCTTGCCCATTGTCTATTTCATCTGCATAGCCAAATCGTCGTCTTTGTTGCTTTGCCCACTTGAGATGCATCAGTTCAACAACTGATGAAGAGAAACAGGAGTAAAAATCATAATTCTAAAAAATTAGTCAAGCCTCCTCATTTTTTTTCTTTGATGAGGCTTTTCTTAAAGAAATCTCCTTGGATGCCAGTCTGTGACTCTGAGGTGAAGTTTTGTCATGCACACTCATTGCTTATTAAAAAAGCAGTATTTGCCTTCTGTTTCAGTGTTTCCCTGTTGGCAGAGGCAGCAAAAATAGACAAAGTGGACTTCAGAGCAGGGGCAGCTAAAATAACCAATGGCGAAGACGCTCCCCTGCGTTTCTTGGTGGTCTAGATAGGTGGCAGAGAGCGTTTTGTGCCTCCAAAAGAGCATGCTGGGAAGGGGAGAGAAAGATCTGCAAGAACATCAAAGGCAAAATGTGCATGGGAAGGGCTGGGAGGACTTAGAAGGACAAGACGGAAGACTGGGTTGGAGTTTGGAAGATAGAAGAAGTCCTTTGAAGGCTGAAGTTTGACTCACATGTGGGAAGAATCCTAAAGGATCTGGCACCTCCACTGCAGAGCTTACACCAATTTTAATTTCTTTAGATGACTTCCACTTCTGTAAAATTAACTTCTTTCCAATTAGACTTGCCCTTAAAATAAAATGCCCTTGATCTTTGCTAATATTTGTAATGGAATCAAAATCCCCAAGGATAAAGATATTAGGATTCAGAGGCAAGTCTATGCTCATTTTTGTATTTACTTTTCTATTACTTTTCTTTAGAATTAATACTCTCCTCAGCCTGGATTCATGCTTGGAAGTCCACAAGGACCAGCTACGAAACAGTCCTCCCACCCTCCCACTCTCCCCACACATCCTTGTACTGGGGAGGCAACAGTCTCCTCTTCATCAAAGAGACACATTCTGGGTGCAATCAGAACAAGCCTGTTTCTGAAGTTTCAGATGGAAATTAAAGTAGTATCTTCTCATAAGCTTAGAGCTTAGAGAGGAGCAGAAATCTTGGCCACATTTCCACTGTGACTTGTGAAAACTGACTTTGTCCTCAAAGTCAGTTCTTTGTCTTCAAGCCTGCAGAGCTGGTCAGACACTTGGACACAATGGTGGTGAAGACCACATTGCCCTGGTACTTTGGGCAGGACTGCTAAGTCTTGGCTATCCAAAACAATTATGCTTCCCTCCATCGAAGCACTTTTTCTATCAAAGGCATCTTCATTTCAGGAGCCATTTGAAAGTGTTTTTCCAGTTCCTATATGTAAAATGCAATTTATGTTCAAAATTCTGTTGATATATCTCATTACAATTTGCTTGCACGAATCTTTTACCTCAAGGTCCCCAGTTATTACTAATACCACTACTTCTGGTGGCATAGGCTGGGAGTGAAATACCTGATTAGAGGATGGGCGTTTATTGGCATAGTGAAGAGAGAGGGCATGGGTCACAGGAGGCTGGGAACATCCAACTATTGTGTGAGGTGAAATGGTCTGTAAAGTGTTTTAGGCTGAGGTCAAAATGAAAGAAAGCACAAAACCAGATTAAATTGCCAATCTTTTTCCATGTCAAACTTATCCAGAAGTTACATACCAGACCATCCTGAACGCTCTTCTGACCTAAATTGTTTGTACCTCAGTCTTGAAACACTGCTCTGATGACGCGAACTCAAAGCTTGCACAGAAACTTAAGTCAGATCACGTTTCCATGTATTGCCAGCTCAGAGGATGGGTAAATATGGCAACACCCTTTCATTTCCCACACGCAGGTAATGCTCTCTGCTACTTGGCTGTCAAAGTGAGAGTAGCAGGAGACAGGAGTTTGCATGTTCAGGTTGCTGTTGTGCCTGCTGCTGCCCAGGAAGATGAGCTGAAAAACCATAGCACTGTACTAAACCTTGGTGGTGGCAGCAGCTGAATCAAGCTCAAGGGGAAAAGTGGAAAATGCAAGAAAGAAATTGACATGAAAATGGCATTCTCCCATTTCTTGGACACCAACTCCCAGTATATCATGGCGATTTCATAGACAGCTGCACACCCAGAGACAGAAAGCTCATGTGCGCTTTGTTTGAGGTGCTTTTCCATTCCCATTTGTCTGAGGCCATGACAGACCTGGCAATGCCTCATTACAGACCTGCTCATTGAGCTAGTTAATGAGCAAGCATGTGGAAAAAACATGGCCAAAACTTCCAGAGGTTGTTAATCTCCAAGTGTAAAATTGTTCAGTGGTAGTAAGAGTGACTTGCAGCCTGCTCCTGCAACCCAGTCATATGAAATGGTCTAGGCTGTGTGTATATCACCCCATCATTTAACTGAAGTTCATCTGGAAGACGTGCAAGGTCCTCCACCCCATGGTAGGACTCAAGGTACCATTTCCAGAGCCCAGCCTCCTTTCCCACCCGATCTGCTCCCTTTCCTCTTGTGAATAAGAAAACAGACACGGTGACTTGACTCTTACCCAACGCCCTGTTGATAATGATGCCCAGTGTTTAACCTAATTACACTCACACACAGCTACCGCAGGGGCTGGGGCAAGGTTGCTTCGTGCATGGCACCGTGCGTGATGCAACGACCCTTGCAGGCAAGATCAAGGCCAGTGTGGGAAAGTGACTTGTTGCTTCTTTGTCACTGATGAGATGATTGTCATTAAACCTCTGCCCTTCTACCCCTGTGTACTGGCCATATTCACCAGGGACCCACTTTGATGTACTTAATATGTACACAGGCTTCTGTCATTCCCTCCTGCCCACCTGCTTCTTTCTCCCATTTTCCAGGCAGCTGCCCCTGGTGTGTCACAGGAGGTTTCACAGGGAGCTGCACGCCGGGGAAGGAAAGGTGATGTGCTGTTTGTCTGAGACAGCTTTTCCATGCCCAGGGCATACCCGTAAATGAGAGGAGTTTTAGGACTATAACAAAAGTGAGATAAAGGGAAAGGATGAAGAAGTGTAAGGAATGAAACTGTCATTAAGCATAATGTAAGCAGTTTCTTCGTGTTATCTGAGGTTATCCAGACTGACAAGTAAGCAATGCTGTTGTCAAGCGCTTTAACCCAATGGGTTGCCATCTGTGTGCAATGCACTGGAGCCACAGATGTGCCATGTTTAAATAAACTAAAGCATAAAAGAAAGCTCTTGACCAACCCAGTGTATAAAACCAGTGAGTCCGCTTTTTCAATTAGCATGGTGAGAAGCACTCCCCTCTCCCTCCTGCTACCCCAATTAAAGATGCATTACTTTTTTGGACCATTGCCCTCGAAATGCTCTTGCACTAATTCAAGTGAAAAGTTTCACATTCCATCAATTGGGAATTTTACAATAGGAAACATGGCCAGTTCTTCTGTCACAATTACATTTTCTTCTGCTTGCTGCTTTGGTGATTTAAACCAGCTCTTACTTCCAACAGCCGCTCAAGGATTGTCTCCCGTACTCATAAAATCCTCAGAGGGAGGGTCCATGTGATTCTTTTGCCACTTCTGGCAGTTGCTGTATTGGAAAGAGATGAGGAATTCTTTGGTAAGAAAAAGAATCCAGCTTTACATTTGTTTACAGCCCTTCCAGGAGGCAGCAATTCAACAATCACAGCTCCTGCAGCTCAGGAGGAAGAATGATCAGCGCATCAGCAATATTTGGTCTGGAGCAGAAGCTCTTCTCACAGTGATCATCAGGGCATTGCACGTCCTCCCAGGACAGACCCACATGGCATTTGGGAGCTTACATCCACTCTGAGAGGCTTCCCACTCATGGGGGGTAGCTGCTGTGGGTCTCGGATTTTTGCACTACAATCGGAAAAAAATATACATTTATGGAGGCGGGGAGAGGAGAAGGAAAGGGGGAAATCACACAGTGATGGCTAATAACCTAGGGTTAGAGCCTCTCCTAGACATATGTAGGACCGTTAAAATTTAGGGAGGAGTAAGAAAGCAAATATGAATTCCTCCCTGTAAATTTTCAAAACAGGGCTTAAGAGGGCTGGGTTTACAATTCTTCTGTTTTTCTGATGTCTCTGCAGATCTAAGCCTTGGCTCTGTGCTCATTTTCTGTATTAAAACGAATGGCAGTGCATGAGGGGAAAAAATCCACACACCTTAACAAAGCACTCAATATACATGAAATTAGGGCAGTAGTTAAGTACTGCCATGTAACTGAACACTTCTTTTAAAAGCAGCTTTTATGCTATAAAATCAGCAACAAAACATCTCTGGGTTCAGTTGACCTCCACACTTGAGTCTGAATATCCAAGATGTATGTTACCTTTTCTGGAGCTTTGATCTTGTGTTAGAAAGAAAAATGTAATTATTATCATGTTGTTCAACTCAGTTGACAGAGGATCTGATATTTTACGAATGCTTTTGAGATGCCTAAGTTGAGAACAGAAGGATGCTGCATTCCTAATTAAAAGGAATAAGAGGTGCAGTTTGATCAGCATGATGCTCTAGCTGAAAATAAAGTACCTAAAGATGATGAAGCTAATAGTTAATGAAATAATTGTTTGCATATAAGATAAATACTGAGCAATTGGCCAAATCTCTCCCTGACAGAGACAATTTAATTACATTTCTTCACGATAACATTTCCACTTGCAAGACCATAGGGGTCTGTCAGTTCCCAATTTAAATCGTGATTTTTGAGGTTGAAAATATTGTTCCATCCCAAAACACAACAGGTACAGACATGACATATCATATGAAGTGCCAGTGAAGAAATACATGTATTTTTTTTTAACAAGTGAAAAATACTTTAATCCTTTGAAACATGATTGAACTTCAAACAAAATGCAACATCATCAGTCTTCAGTGCTCAAAAAAATGCTGTGTTATACTCTCCCCTTCAAAATTCAAGGTGTTAAGTCATAACACTGTTTATAAATATATATACACATATATACACACATAGACTTATAAACATGTACACATATACATATATGTATGTACATGTGTACATATGTGTGCATGTGTATATACACACACACACATAAAAGAAGCTTCTCATTTCTCCTCTCCATTTGTAAGCCATTATTAGGTACCTGCTTCTCAAGTGGAGGACTTCTTTTCTTCAGTCACTAGTCCAGGTGAATTACTTTTTTTCCTTGGTTTTTCAGTCTTTGTTTTTTTGGTTTGGATTTTTTTTTTTTTTGGTTCGGTTGTTGTTGTTTCATTTTTTTTAACACAGTCTGAAATTTTAGGACATTGAAAAATTGTTCCAGGCATCACATCACATTCATAAGGACTTGAGTGCTGAACATGGAAGTTAAGTAAGTGCAATGTAGGCCTAGTAGATAATTTGGTTTCGTTAAAAAAGAAATAAACATTTCAGTTCAGAGGCATGGGAATTAATTTCATTACCCTTCACAATTATTTTCAAGACTGAGTGTGAAAGCACAGTTAAAAGAAATTGGTTGAAATTAAAACATTTTACTCTGAAAATGCCAGCAAAAGAGGTCTCAACGAGACTAAAAAAAATCATTTTCCACCTCCCTTCTAAAGTAGGTGTCCAGTTAAAGCCTCCATTGCCCAGAAGATACCTGCGTGACCAGGTCCATCGTGTGTAGCTGTTACAGGGTGGGTATAGTTGTTGCTTCAGCCACTGAGACCAAAGTCTGGATGGAGACTGCCATTGGGATGAGGCAGCTTTATATCTGGCCATGGTCTCATCCTGTCCACAGATCACACACATCTGCTACAAATATTGCATCTTACCCATTGATGAATAGATAAATCTTATTGTTAACGTGACATTTTGTAAGGGCTGTTAATTAAAGGCATGCTGATTCTTTTGTGTAATGGACAGATGCCCGGGTTAGAATAAGTTGGCTGCCAGCGACAATCTCACTGTGGCCACTGGAGTTCGGAGCAAGCCTCCTCTGATGCTGCTGCTGATGCACCTCAGGGTAAAGGCTACCCCAAGGCATCCCCTGGATCTCCTGCACTGGTCCTTGGTCTTACATGGCAGAATTTCTAAAGTACAAATGAGTAAAGGCTCTTGGAGCAACTACAGATTTGGTCAGTATGTCTGTTCAGTGGATTTCTGTTGGTAGCACATGAAAACGTGGAACTTGCTGGCAGCCAGCACTCATATGTGCTAACATCTGTTTTAACCTCAGTTTTAGTGTTTGATGTAATTATTTAAAATGCTGCAATATGAAATGAAATGAGATAGTGGTTCCTTTAATATTCTTTTTAAAAGATAAGGATGTTTCAATTTTTCACTTAGAACTGGCGGAAAAATCTTGATTGAAACGAAGTTTCAACAAAACTAAGGAAAAATATTAAAGCTTTGAGTGGGTATTTTCTCCTGGCTTCAGACAAGCTCTGCTTTCATTGCACAGGACTGACTAAGAGAACCTGAGTTTCTTTTTCCCTCAAACAAATTAACATCCTTACACATGCTCTGCAATGATCGTCTTCTTTTAATTCAACACAAAAAAAGGCATATTCATCTTTTAAGCAATGATAGAGAAACCATTAAAACATTAATTTCAGCAAGCATCTGGAGCTTTTATTTGTTCTAATCTGCATGACATAGTTTCCCTCATTTCATAACAATGTATTCAGTTTGAATGGGACTTTAGATGCTGTATGTGTTGCAAAAGATAATGAACTAAACCAACTCGAAGTTGCCTACAAGGATCTTGTGAAAATAAATACCACAGTAGTGACACCTGCTTTAGAACTTGGCCATTTATTTATCCATCTCCACTTATATTTATGCTGTGATAGGCATAAAGACAAATTACATATTAGGCTTATGGCTGCAGTTGCCTGGCATAGGGAAAGCAAAAGAAGGAGCACATTTTAATGTTTTCAACAAGAAAAATATGTATGATTTTTGTATGCCTCTGACTTGCGGTATTTTTTCTTCCCATTTTCTTTTATGTCTTCACGCTGCAATTCTGGTGTAAGTGATGGTAACCACAGGTAACATAGTGCTAGGCTTTTAAGAACTGAACACTTATACAATCAGTAAGGAATCATACAGGGTAAAAAGAAAATAATGGTGGTCTGAGTCAACACATACCGAACTGAACAGACCAAATCCTCTGATCCACTGCATATCGTCTGTTTTAAGATTATTGGCATCTTCCTACTAGAAGGTACCAAGAAATAAATTGCTGATAGTGAGACTCTATTCAGCACCAGTGGGAAAACCATGGGCTCATTACTAGTGCTGGTGCAATTCCGTGTGGTCATGAGGTTTTCTGTTTCTAAAGAAATGCCCTTTCCATGGGGTACTCCCTTAAGAAACATCACCAGTGGCAATAAAAATGAATATGCCTAAAACGAGGAGAGTGCCCCTAAGACTTTATGCCTATCTGCCTGCTTTCTGTCTGACCCTAAATTAGTCCATGGAAGGTGTAGCATTTAGTACAGATACCGGGTACAATGTACCTTCTCACATTTAGTAGAAAGTGCTGTTTTGTATTTAAAGGGTGAAGTGGGGCATGATGAACATATGGAAAAGGAGACCCTTTATAAGTGATGGAGCCGTCAAAAGAAATTGCTAATTAGTATGCATTTGATGTGTACTATACCAATTTTAAGACTTTCCCTGGAATAAATTGCTATGTTGGGTGTTCGAAGGAGTGGTGAGATTAGCATTTACAAAGGGGGCAATTTTCTGTCTTCTTGACTCTGTTAAATGGAGGAAATAACTTCCAAGACTGAAGCAGTAGTTAGCCCATCAATCATCCTCACAGCTGGAAATTGGGGATCCCAAATGCTGAGATGAGTTAATCCGTCAGTTAATAAGTTCATAGTGGCACCATATGGCGCTGGGCCACTCCACACTGGGGCAAGGACAGCACTGTTTACACAGGCATGCTGCTTTCTCAGGTACCTCCCCGCTGGCAGATCCCTTTGTTCTGGAGGATCAATTTGCTTTGCACAGTAAATTGACTGAATTGATCAGTTCAGAGCACGTAATTGTTGGCTAATCCCAGGGAATCATGTCCTGCCCATATGGGAGAGACAAAGGGTGCTGGCAGCGGGCGAGTACCTTGCTCCATCCTGAAGGCTATTTTCTCCAGACGTGATGGACATTGATTAAAGCTGCTGGTAGGTGGATACTCAGCCTGTATCCACTTTAAGTGACAGAGGTAATGGGAGGACTGGCTTCCTTCCGTGAGGCTGCTTTACATGTCTCAGCCCGGCTGCTGTCACTAATTGTCCGGGGGGAGGAAAGCATACGAAGGTCAGCACCACCAGTTTGAATGCCAGACAGCACTTCTGTAAAACCCAAACACCAAATCATAAGCTAGCGAACAAACAAACAAACAAACAAAAATCAAGGTGTTTAAAGCCACATGAGCAGGGCAATTTAGTACAAGACACATACAGGCCATCTCTCTGAATCAGATAAGGGCTCACCCAGATGTGCCTAGCCGCTGCAGAACATATAACTTTCCAGCTTTAACCTTGAAATTCCTCAGTTTTGCAAGTAAGTTTGAATATTTCATTTCAAAACATGATGGTTATGTTTTAACTTAAGTAATAAAACTCAAATCAGTCTGCAAATGTACAAAGTATCCCATTTAATCTTTTCTTTTTAATCAAGCTTCTTTTCTATAACCAGTGCCTTTCTGATTAGTTTGCAACAGAAGTGCTGGAATCACTTTACAAAAAAAAACATCTTTTTTTTAGGAAGCATAATAAATAGCATATTTCAAAGTATCAAAACTAGATGTATTTGGAAACTGTGATGTAGTACTAAGTACAGCTTCCCAAAGCTGGGATTGTAGCACTGATCAAATACAAACTCACATTTGTTAGAGGGTTTCCCTGTCTTGTCTCCACAGCAACGTTTTAGTGTAGGTTGTGGGGACTTTTCTTAACGTATAACTTGCTGTTTAATTCACTCCCTTTAAAATCTGTGGACTGAACTTGATTGATAAGTATGACCTAGCATATATAAAAAACCACTCTCTCAGGTATATTTCAAATCTGAACTGAAAGAGCTAACTCATAGACAATTGACTTGTGAATTTAATTATTTTGGAACTATTATGTTCATTTTATGGTATGTTGCTTTTAGATATTCATCTCAGTGTGCAGAAGTCATCATTCTGACAGCCAAACAACTATAAAAGGTAAATGTTTATTCCCTTCCCTTCTCTTCCCTTCCCTTCCCTCTTCCCCCTTCTCTCTTCCCTCTTCCCCTTCTCTCTTCCCTCTTCCCCCTTCTCTCTTCCCTCTTCCCCCTTCC
>JANXJC010000078.1:5436777-5451679 GCA_027564655.1 Leptodon cayanensis | reverse complement strand
GAGTTATGTCATACACACACACACACAAAATAAATAAATAAATAAATAAAATTCAAAGCTCTGCCTTGACAGAAAAGGAAATTCCAAAGCTTCTTTTCACAAATTCCACTGGGAAATGTTTCTAAACCAGTATTTTCCCCAATCTTGGAGACGCTTGTCTCACAACCAGCTGGCTGCAAGGGCTTACTGGATCCACAGCTCTAGGGCAGCACTGCCTGCAGTTTGACTTCATGTCTGAGGACTACATCATTGCCTAACTCTCGCTGGTCCCCTAAAATGGCTCACAACAGTTTTCCTTAATCAGTTTCACAAAATAGAGACAAATAGTACAGGAGTCCTTGACTGTAAGGCAGAAATTTAAGATGCTCAGTAAAAAAAAATCATGTATCTCACAAAACTTCTGCTTTAATAAGACTCAAGGATCCAAAATGACAATATAACGAAGAGCTGTAGACACTGATAAAGTCCAGTATTTCTTAACTGTGCACCAGGGTTGCCCCAGAAGACTAAATCTAGGCTGTTTTCTGTAGGAACAATTGCATGAGGGTCAAAGATTTCATCAAAAAAGGTACATTTGCAGACATTCATCTCTGAAAATCAACACTTTCCAATAGAACATTTTTGTGTAAATAGTCCGGGTAAGCTTTATTGATGACTAAAATGCCCCAGATGATCTTTTTAATGGGTGCAGGAATATTCAAAACCAAGAAATCAAAACACAACTGGTCAACATGAAAAACAGTGAAGGAAATTTTCAAGTTTTGATTTTCTTGCAGACCTAAAATAATTTTGTTTTTAAATTTTCATGCACATTTCTTCTTTGGAACTGCTTCCTTTTTGAAAAAAAGTAAATTTTGGGTTTCACAAGAAGGCCATGGAAATGAAAGAAATATCGGTTCAACTCACCCAGACAGGACATCTCGTGGACATCAGGGTGCTTTTTCCCCTTTGTATACCATCACTCTTCCCTGTTTATTCCTTGAAGTGGTTTATTTACATGACCCCTGAATTTATCTGAGCCTTCATATCTGCCCTTAAAGAAGTATCTATCAGGGATTAAAATGCCCTGACATACTTCCCAGTCTCTTCCCCCAAAACAACTTAGTTGACATCAGTGGGTTTGTACCACTCAAAAATGAAGCAAGTCAGCGCAGAACCAGATCCAGGAAAAGAAATAACCTTCCAAGAAAAAGGTAAATCAGCTACCCTGGAGATGTGAAATGGGAAAGACAGTCTGAAGAATATGCTCAAGAACCAAAAGGTGATGAAACTGAGAGCGCACTGTACCAACATTGGCCAACTGAGCTCTTAGTCACAGTTTTCTTAATTAAAAAAAAAAATCAGCAAAACACTGATATTCTTTTATGGAGACACAATCAGTTTCTGAGTGAGAGGGTCCAAGGTACAAAATTGCAATGATGGTTTTAGATCATCCCTGTTATTTTCTGTCTGATGCAGAGTAGGAGTTGGCACCACTTTCCAGAGCAGTTTGCACCCAAATGGAGAAGCTTTCTTCTGGATGTTGTTGTTATAAGCACAGTGGACTGTTTCAAAGGTAAAAAAAATAATATTAACGCAAACTTTGGAAATTCAAACTGTTCACCTCTACGCAAAGCTGTAAAAAAGAAATTTTAAGTTCAATAAATGCCTGTACAGGAAGAATAATTCATGAAATTGTATCATTTATTAATACTACTCAACATAGACTCAACAACACCCTGATTTCTTTCTTCATTGTTACCACTGTTTTTGAAGATAAATTTTCTGAAAGGAAAATCAGAGATAGCAGCTGAGGTGGACATGCTGGTGTTTCCTAGGGTAATTCAGTCTGCATGAAAGCTTCATTCTCTTTCTGGGCCATGGGAAACTGTAAGTCACCAAATCACAAAAGCTGTAAAAGTTGGGGGAGGGGAAAACAAGGACATAATTAGGGGAAAATTAGTGTAGACTGGATGAGTGACAGAGATCTCCTGCCAGTTAGTCAGTCTGTTTCCCTGCGAGTCCCTTGCTCTACCATCAAATGCTATCATGTCATGTGATTATTTTAATAAATGTCTCTTTCCTGATAACTCTTACAGTTCCAGAAGTTCATTCCCCAGATGCTTCACAATCTTCGGCTGATTTTCAGCTCATATGTAGCAATTTTTAACCATTTATTTCTGCTCTAGTCCTACCTTTTTATGTAAATAGCTTTCTTCCTTCCCTGGTGTTTGCCTCTGTCACATAAACAGAGGCAATAATATGGCCTTTTGGCTATCACTTTGTTCAGTTAAATAAGCAAAGCTGTTTTCTTCCCTGCCTCCAGGACAGCGTATTTGCTCTCTTATCTTCCATCTCAGCCTCTGGGATCTCTTCTGGTTTGATTTCGTTCTTCCCACATAGGAGCAACCAGAGCCTTACAGACTGTTGAGGATGGGTTGTCCCTTGTAGAAATACTTCACCTGTGCTTTTCCAATGGCTATATCAACACTGATGGCTTCAAGTCATCCAGTGAACAACATCTTCAGATTTTTTAGGGAAAAAAATTAATAGTTAAAAAATATATTATGTTATTAGTCCCTAAATTAAATGCTCTGCACTCTCTACCTTAAATTGTATCTAGTTCTTATTATTCCAATTATCAAGATTCATCACTCCCCTTGTTGTACTCCAAGCTTCTAGTGTTGCTCCTAATTTTGAGCATTTGCAAATTTCCATTAGTACAGTACTACTTCTTCTGCCAAGTTGCCGAGGTGACTAATGATTAAGTCACTATTGATGAAGATTGGACTGAATACTAGTGCCATAAGGAAGTCAACTCTCATTGCCCTTCTGTCTCATGCTTCTCCTTTTAGCAAAAACATTGGCCACCTATTCTTTCATCTCCATGTTCATGTCACACTTTGCCAACTAATCCTCATTTTGCCAGTTTAACTGAGAATTTCCGTTATAGCCACATATCACCAGTTTTACTGAAGTCAGACAGATTTTATCTGTCCATATCTATCTCTACCTCTGCCTCTACCTCTACCTCTGTCTCAGTCTCTATCTCTAATCTATATCTATCTATAGATTAGCTTTCTCATAAGTATAAGTTTAACTAAAACTTCTGAAGATACCCTGTTAGTCTGGCAAAAGATTACTTTTAGGGAAACCATGTTGCCATTTCACTTCACCTTCCATTTACTAATACCTCCTAATACTTTTTCATTTATTCTTTCTTTCAAAGTCTCTTCCAATGCTCTAATGCCTACTATCTGGTTTACTTTGGAGCTCAAATCATGGCTCTCTAATCTTCCCCTTTCTGCCACAGAAAAATTTTCTACATGAAAAAATGTGCCACTTGAATTTCAGCATATGCCAAAAAAAAAAAAAAAACCAAACTAAAAGCTTCCCAAGATAAATATGGAAGACACAAGAAGTGATATCCCTAAGGATGTTAGCTGGGGAACTAAAATTAGGGCATCCTTCTAGCTGAGAGTAGGAAGTGGGTAAAAAAGTTGACTTACTGATAATTTTCTGAGGAATTTTGAATTAATTACAAAATAATAATGAAATCAGCAGTAAAAGCTATAGTTAATCTGTTGAGTTTATTCAATAGCTACTCCACATAGACAGGATTCAGTGGGCAATACATGATGACCCCAGTAAAACACAGAGATGAAGAACTCATGAATCCTCAAACTTACTGATAAGGGGAATGGGCAAGTCCCAGTTTCAGACTAGAGTAGACAAAAAAAAGATACATATAAGTCTTTGAGATCTCTATCTATTTACCAGGATTAAAAAAGCTTCGTAAGATCCATTCTTCAAACAGCACAAGCAAGTTGTCCCATCCACATCTCTGAAATCTAGATAATAATTACATTTATATCTGAAACATGGTGCCAGAGAAGCCATAGCTTCATCAAGTAGAAGCCTAGAAATACAAAATATCCATTTAACTTTTTGCAATCTTATTCAATAAATGAGATGTACTCATTATTCTCACACTCCCTTCGGGTGAGATGCTGGCAAATATTCAGTGACAGTTTTGTGACAACTTGAGGCAGAAGGTACATCTGAAATCATAGCACTTTCTGTGCTTCAGAAGCATAGGGTACACTTCTAAGCACCATTTCTCAGAGCTTGACAGACATTAAAGCTAAGCTACCACTTACATCAAAACATAGGGTAGTACTGATCTCTCTTAGTTAAAATAAGTCCAGCTTACAAATAATCACATTGGTGGAATAGCAGAGATAATGTAACGTAACATATACTCTAATGTAATGTAATGTAATATAATATAATATAATATAATATAATATACACAAAACAAAAGCACTGGAAACCAAGGTTTCACTCTCAAAAACGGTTTAAGAAGCAGAGGTGTGAATCCGTTGATGATGGAGAAATTACAGCTGGTACCAAGAGACATCTTTGCTTTTTCTCCCTTTCATTCCTCTCAAAATTGTTTTTCAAGCAGTTGACATTTCTCCTTAAAAGTATTAACCATATCTTTAGACAGATGGTGTGATTCCAACTGCTACTAATATTATTAATGAAGGCAGCTGCCTCCTTTCCCTAAGGAATTCTAATTGATAAAAAATTATTACTTCTATCATCTAAGGGAGGTTTCTTCCTTTGAAATGTGCCTACTCCTTTGACATATGTCTGGTCCTTAGGAATATTTCCAAGCACGGTAGTAACAAAATGCATTTCTTACTTTCCAAACAGAATATTAGTGCCATAGCCAATATCTAAAAGGTGCTATTTTAGTATTGTGTGCAATTGTATTTTATCCATGAACTGACATAACAGTTTTAAAAGCAGAACCCAAAAGGTGACACTAAAAATACATAACTTAAATATACAGAAAAATTCTATGAAACTGTAATTCCTTGCTGATTTTTTTTCCAGTGTACCAGTTCTTGCAATTTCATCATACTTTTCACAGTATATGGTATTTTGCTTAAAATAACAACTACCTGTGTCAGGAAATTGCATGAGAATCTCAGCTTTCATTAAAAAGTAGACTTCTGCGCCTCATGGCTGCAAAGAAATGCTTGGTAACATGCTGTGTGCCAGAAAGACTAAGAAATAGGGAGCAGAGAAAAAGAACACAATAAACATTATTTTATAAATCACTTTGTTTCACCCACCTGTGTGATTCTGTGGGTGTGACTAATGATATTTGAATGGGTTAGTCTGGATAAAAACCAACATTAAAATCTATACCTGGGGGATTTTTTTATTTATAGTAAATTTGTGACTAGAAATAAGTACATTTCCAAATGCATTTCGTAGTTCATTTGAAAAAGATAACTTATATGACTACAATGGATAAAAAGCTTTTCAATTTATAAGAAAAAGTGTATTGAAGACATGCATGTTTGTTATCAAGGTTTTGACTGGACTGGAGTGAAGAAGTAATCAACATCCAGAACCAGACTGCCAAACTGCTAAACTACATGTTGGCAGCTGATGTCTCCTCTGTGGGTTCAGACAGCCCATGATGTCCCTTTGCCCCAGCAGTTTGCAAAATCATTGTATTCTGACAAACCTGATGAGAATCTAGACATGCGTATAAGCACGGATAGGAAAGGGTGAGTTTGGGATCAACAAGAAGATGCAAAGCACCACATGACATCGTACTACTTTTGCCCGTGAACAAGGATGTATCAGAGATGCATTAAGCCAAAATGACTCATATGCATCTCCGCTGGGCCCCAGGAGACAATTTCACACAGGGACACCCATAACTCTGTTGGTAGTTGTCCACCAGAAAAGGAGGTTGTGACACCAGTCTATAGGAATTAGAAGATACAAGACCCAAAAGAGGTTCTGGAGGGCACACCCAGCACCAGGGGAGAAGTCCAGCAGTCTCAGAGGTGGTCCTGAAGGCAAGAAGCAAATAGAAAATAAAGTCCTTGTGTGTAAAGTACCAAGCAAATTTAACTAGTTGTGGCACTTTGAACCTTCCTGCAGTTAGTAATCGGATAAGGGTCCAGATCCTGTCCAATAACTCAATATAGCTCCACTGACACCTTCATTTCACAGTCGCTTTAATACCAACTGACATTTTGGTCTGGGAGCCCCATTAAAATTAAATTTAATTTATTGCTCCATAATACATAAGCCAGGATTTTAAACAGTTACAAAAGAAACCGTATTTTCTATGGCCACTGCAGCATTCTCAGGGTTCACATGGCAAGAAGAATTTGTCATTGTGGAGAAGCTGCAAACTGTAGTTGAAAATACTTTTCTAATTTAAATCTCGCACTTCTGAGCCTTTTGTGTTATCAGCTACCATCTTGCTGACAATTCATATGATATGTGACTGTAGCAGTACAAGAGGGCAATATCAGAAATTAAAAATCTGTTTTCAATTTGCTCAAACCCTTCATTGCTCTTCTTCACACTTCCACAGCCACAGCAGCCTGCCTTACTGGCACTGCAGTCAAGCAGGGAGATGTCAGGTGCAAACCAGGTATTAAGATTTCAGCAGAAGTGGGGAATCCCCTCTCCTGCCTGTTTCGTTCATGGCCACTAGGAAGTTCAGGAAGGGTTCTGCCAAGATCTTTGGTGCAATCCTTTTTTTCTAATTTTTTGAGCACCAAAGGCCAAAGTGACTGAAGAACATCTGTCCTACCAGGGCAAGTCCACATGCATAAAAACACCTACAGAAATCTGACATATGGACCAGCACTAAAAATCATTTATAATCTGATGCATGGTGTTGCATGGTAGAAATAGGAGTGCCCTGACTACAGTACGTCCTCAGGGAAACAAGTAGTTCACACCAGGTGGCTACAAATAATGCAATGCAATGCAATTGTAAGAGGCTAATATTGTTTCCAGAACATCTAAGAATTATTTTATTTGGTAGAAGGGGATTTGTCATTCTTCTGGAGAGAGGCAGACGTGAAAAATTGAGAACTGGATTCTCCCAAGATGCGATCCAAGTTTCCAGCATACTAGGAAAAATGAATATCCTTAGTTACCAACTCTGGATTCACATGCCTTGTACATGTCTAGCATTCACTTAGGACATCAGTGGAGTCATGAGTATGGGTTTCGAAGACCTGTGGTTTAATATTTAAATAAATGTTTAAACATTCATGTCCTTCCTTCAGCTGACAGACCCATCTTGGATCACACTCATAACAGATTCATAGCCTCTCTGAGACTGTGCTTTCTGACTGCTGCTTGAGGATAATACTTTGCACTTTAATGGTAGATTTCATTTTGTGATCTCAAAGCACTTTGCAAGTGCACGATAATTAGTTAATCCTTGCAACACAACACTGTGGGGGTTACTGTGCTATTACGTCCATTTAATGGATGTTAAAAATGAAGTATGGTGATGTTAACTCCTAATGTCAAACAGGCATGGTTGCAGCGTGCTATAGATACAGCCACGCCAACAGGGACACTTATTCCAAACATTATCATCTCCAACGTTTTTATAATCTCCAACATGACACGAAACTGGGCTAATTGCTAGAACATCACCCTGTGCCTGCTGTCCCATCGGTGTGGATAGAAAGCTTTTGTGTAACAAAGCTGGCAGTATAAGGGTCAGTTCTTGCAGTAAAGGCTCTATTTTGTACACTTTGCAGCATGGGTAGCCCAACTTGCTGGAGGCCACTTCATGAACAGTATGGTGTGCAGCAGGAGTGGCTATTTTGCCAGCAGCATTTTCTTCTCAGGTAATCTACTTTAACCTATTCCTAGCTTGTTTCAGAAGTTTCCTATAAACGCTCCAGCCTGAAGCAAACACCTAGATGCTGCTAACGATATCCAGTGAGGAGGAAGCCTTGCTGTTTCTGCAGCTCGCGGCTTAGACATGCTGCAGGTGGGCAAGCACCTTGTGAAGCCAATGTTGTTCGGTTGAATGGGTATAGCAGGAAACGCCAAGGAGCTCAAGATCTCCCATGGAAAAGGGCCAGAAGCAATGATAGCAAGTTTATGGCATGCATGAAAAAAGTGCAGAAGACATCTAGCAGTCCAGGATGCCATAAAACTAATTAAATTGTCCATTTCCCTGAATAAGATCAAGGAAGAAAGCATAGCTAGGCTGTTCAGAGGGTTGAAGACACAGACCAGAAAATGCCAGAAATGTTGCTGAGGTCTCAGCGACAACTTCTGGGATCACAAGGAAGGAAGTCTGAGGATGAATAGATGGTAGAGTAGAAATTATTTACTTTGTTCAGTAAAAAAACCCAAGAATTATGGGTTTCAAGTCTTGCTGCAATTAGTACCCTTTCAGTCTAAATGAATTGCTCATTGCAGTAATAAATTCAGGAATGGCTGCTTTCAGTCTGCCCTTTTCACAGGCAAGGGACACAGAGATGGCACAAGCCCAAGGCAAAACCTGAAATATGACCTTTTACATATCAGTGTGTATCATAGTGTAACAAGCCTGGATTTCTCTAATCATTCCCTCCTTTCCTTATCCCTATTGCAGATATCGCCAGAATACTTTCCCTGGTACGTCAGAACCTTTGTTAGCTCCAGAAAATGTGCTTACTTGGTCAGAAAGTGTCCCGGGAGGATTATGAAATGGGACTACGGACTTTCGCAGGCAATTAAGCACATATGGTCTCTTTTCACACCAATCCTCTCCAGATTTTCCTGACACCCTGAAATTTTTTCAAAAACTTCTTAAAAGGTATTACAAAGCTTATTAAAAATACAGGGAAGGACAAACTACAACAGAATATTAAAAAAACCCCAAACCTTGATAAAGACTAAATCTTCACCTGAGCTGCTTTCACCAGTGTAGGCATGCTGCATCATTGCCTTTCTACCACTTGCATTATCAGTGATTCTTTTCTGTGGTGCAGACTCTGAAAGAGCTTTGTTTGACTTTTTTATATGAATATGATCAGAGGAAGAAAAAAATCCAGAAGCTATACAACAGTCTTTTTCTTCTCTTCTTAAATTATTTAATTTCTGAAAGTAAAAACCCATGTAGCAATCAGAGAAGAACTCGGCAATCCATTAAATACCATTAGTCTTTCATCTTCCAAGCCAGTCTTGAATCATAGCATCTGAGAGAGTGAAGACAGAAACAGCCAGGTCCTCTCACTGCCAGCATAGGATTATTCCCTAGACAGCACCTTGTAGTGTTTTTTTTTTTCAGTCTGATGTTGATTGTATAATATAAAGGGGCTTTCACTACTTCTTTGAGACAATTACTGTATCCCTAGAAAAACAACTCCTCTAGGAATTTTTCTTGATCTATATCTTAAATGAGTTTCCATAGTTTTGTTACATCATTTCTGATTTTGTTTTCTCATACAGTCCTCCCCAATAACCATCATTGTTTCTCATCACAGCTGTTTATTTGATAAAAGGTTGATAAAAAAAATTGACTGCTATCCTGATTCTTCCTCGTTTACTCACTTCATTTAAAAAGTGAGAGGTAATGCACTAATTCTCCAAGTCTAGCAATGAAAAATTGGAGGAAAGTGTTGAAATGGAAAAGGCAAACATTAACATACAAGAAAACATGAAAAATTTTGTCATGTTCTATTAGTAGTTTACATGCTGGCATCTGAGTGCATTAGCCTTTATTTTCACTAATCTGATATGAAAATTGCTTGAATGATTGCAAGGCATTATTAGCGCAATCAAATGCTAAACTACTATGATATTAATGTAGCATGATAGAAAATGGCTAATACCATACACAGTTGCTAACATGTTACAATGGGTCATGTAGATAAAGTCTATATTATTTTCACATACTTTGCTGAACTATATTTACTCCTTTTTTGCAATGGGATGGAAGGTGATAAAAGGACAAGAATGTAAAGGTTGCTGAATGCCTTGAGTGCCCTTTCTTGTGAATTTCATGAATGCCGATGGTACTCCTTGATCAAAATCCCAGCAAATTCAATGGGAGTTGTTCTGCAGTTGTTTTATTTTCTTCAGTTCAGGACACTGAATCAGTTCTTTATTTATCTGCGCTTTTATTAGGAAAAGATGGCTGTCAAAAATAAAGATATAACTTACATTTTCTTTTTTTTTTTTTTTTAACTTTCTGGGCAATAGTCCGTCTAATTACTGCCACAGAGTATGGACAAGGGTTGCGCAAAATTTCAGATAAATAGTAGTTGTCTATGCTGGAGGCAAGTAATGAAAGTTACTTGTCTGTGCTTATACTTTACAGTCAGAATTTTCTCTGTTACCTGCAGGTAAGTTCTTTCTCATGAGCTTTGAGGTGACCATCTGGGCCACTAATCAGAAGGTTTAAGTCTTTCCTTTTCTTCTCCTCCAAAACCTTATCCCAAACATTTCAGATAATGTAAGTTTTGTGATATAAAGAAGATTTTACTTGGTCTACTTCTGTGAAAGACCATGTTTCCATCAGCCCAGTGTCCCAGCAGCTGCGATTTCCCACAGCTAGCAGCGACATCTTCACATGCTTCCTGAAGGAAAAAGCTTCTGATCCAGCTGATGAAAATGACCTCTCCAAAGGCAAATGCAATCTGAGAAAGAGAAGGGGATTTTGATCCTCAGCACAGGTTGAATCCTTGCAGTGTTCCCAGGCTTTAATCTTCATCCTGCAAGAGGAAGCTCTCCTGAAGAAGAAAAAGCCATATGTGAAAGTGTCCAGTAGTGTTTTCTGTCACGTTCAGGCTGCTGGAGACCAGAGGATGGGAGCTGAGTCCTTACAAACCAAGTGACAGTTTTGTGGTGTAGGATGAGGGCTACACCTTCCCTTGTCACCTGAGCTTCTGGTGGCCCTAGAAACAGCACAGGGCTCAGGGTGAGCAGATTTATTCCAGTGCTTTGAAACTGGAGGATCATTATCCTAAACAAGGAAAGGAGGAATGTCCCAAAGCACTGCCAGTACTATTGAATTAAGTGACAAAAATATCCTTTACAGCTGGGACGTATTTTGACTCCCTGGCAAGTGACCTTTATTTTGTCATTAAGGGCTGAACATTAGGTTATCTAGGGCGAAATAGTGTGCAAAAAATGCTCACTGAGTGCCCTAATGTCCCTAAAGGTTAATGTGACTTAGGCATTTATCTGCCATTGTACTTTAAAATTTCTTTCTTTTTGCACTTTGTTTTCCCCCATTCAAAAATATTTTTGCTATGCACAGCTAGGTAAGAAACTGCTGCATTGAATAATGCAATCTGTGTGTTTGGTAATGCAGTTTTAAAAGACCCCATAAAGCAGGGCCCATTCTTATTAATTCATTCCTGTTTCACTTATTCTAGACCCAAACTCCCCTAAGTACATCAGCAAAAGCATGCATGCACACAAATACAAATCTTGAAAAATTAAGGGCAAAATATCACATTTCAGAATGCTTGAAATATAATTGATTTTTTTAAAGTCTTGTTTTTTTCATTTTATTCTCTCAGTCTTTGTCCTTCTCTCTCTCTTTTTTACATGTATTTTCAAACCCTGGAAGATTTTTTTAAAAGATTGTATTCAAACTGGCAACACTAAGTTCTAATGTCTATCTTAATGTAACATTTCATACTCTTAAAAAATCTTTTTATTCCAAGATTAAATTATCTACAGTTTACAAAATGATTATAATGATTGCTTGTACGGCTTGGCTTAGAAAATCTAGCCTTGACACACATTACTTTTATGGAAAAATAAATTTATGTCAATTGGCTCTTAATGTCATCTGAAGAAGGGAACTATTTAAAATTAGCTGCCAGACACAGAAATAATCTTAGTTGAAACAGAATATATTTCATAAAGACATGAACTGGCCAACCTGGCTTTTGGATAGTGCCAGTATTTTAACAAATCTTATTACTACCTAGAATATATCTCAGACAGGCTTTAGAGAGAGCCTATGAATTCTTCTCATGCATTCAGTACTGTGACCTAATATTCTCAAAATGTTCGCGGAAAACAAGATATACTGGTGCCGCTGACTTTTGTGGAGCTCTTTGGAGAGCTTTACTGTATCAATACAACAAATTAACTGAAATAACAGCTGTGCTAATTACAGGCCAGTTTAAAAATCTGAGACTTGTGTTTAGGTTTTCAAAATGCCAGTGGACTCAGCTAATTACCACATGCTGTCACGGTGAGAGCAGCCAGGTCACATTATCAAGACCTTCATAGTCCAGCGGCAAAGAAAATAATGGGAGGAAAATAACTCAGTATCTGAAATAAAGGCTGTGGGCAGCAGATGCCATGTCCAGCTCCTTCCCCTCCTGAGTGTCAGCCTGGTACAAGAAGCAGGAGAGTGTATTCAGATCTGCAGTTAAGCCCCAGGCATTTGGAGATTCTCTCTCTCTTTGGATTAATTTTTAAGAGGTTTTTAAAGTGGCTCCCTGTTGGAATGAAGGATTTTGCAACTTGTTCATGTGAGACGTTTTTATTCTTACTAACTTCACTCTGTTCAAATTAAGGAATCTGAACATCTCTTTCTAATGAGAGTGAGGCCCCTGAGATGTCACCACTGGCGATGTCAGGGATGCCTCCTGTTTGGAGGCACCCTGCCCATTTCCATCCCCATCAGCCTGACCCTCCTTACTCGTGGTGAGGTAAAGCTGGGTGAAAGAAATGAAGCCAGTGGAGCTATCCCAGAGTAAGAGTTCCTTCAGATCAGAGCCAAGTTCTAGTGAAATCACCAACATCAAGAACATGCATGGCAAACAACTGAGAATAACACTTGGCCTAACAAATAAACCAAAGATGCCATCAGCATCAGGGGGGAACAATGTAACTTGAACACATTTTTAGTTTATCCTAATAGTTTTGGTTTTTTTCTAAATACTCAAAATTTACTATGTATTTCCGAGTGTTGCCTGGCTTTTCAGTTTCCTAAGATGAAAATAAAATTTGTCACCAGTGTAATCCGTTTACTTGAAATTCCACACCCAGGACAGACAGACAGACATGCTCCACCTTTGTTTTGACGCATCAGCTATGGCATACACAAATCACAAGCTTTAAATTTCCACAATCACATGCTCCATTATCAGCCACACAGATAGTAGAGCAAGCTTGAAATGAAACTGCTTTGTTCCACCCAGGAGCTCAATAATATCCCTTATAAATCAGGATTGGTTGTATGGTTTCTTGCACACATCCCACAGATTTGCTCTGCAAAAAGCATTGACCATTCATACTACTTTCTTGCCTCTTTGTATCTGAAAAGTTATGCTGCTCTGGGGGGTGAAGGAGGGGGAAGAGAAGGAAAAATTTATGGGTTATGAATATTGACAGAGAAGATAGTCTTTGTTTATTCAAGTCTTGTTTACATAAAAGCTCTTCACAGGCTACCCCCTAAGTCTAGAGGTCCTAAACCAGTGTCAGTGAGCTGTCCGGGTATTTTTTCCCACGTATTGCGCTGCTATTCTGCCCACAATAGGGACCCATTAACATTTGGCCCTTCAAGTTAGTGCAGCCCAAGCCTCAGTGGCAGGACGTCTGCCCAATATGTAAAATAATGGAATGAATGGATTCCTTGGAAACAATGATAACAAGACCTGGCTGAGCTAACTGTGACAGCATGTGGTAATTTTCCAGCCTGCTAACCCTGTAAAGAGAGCTGAAGCACAAAGCTTAGACTGTGGGGCAGGTTGGTCTGAATGGCTGCAAACAAGTGCAGAATATCTGATGATGTCATACGCACAATTTGACAGATGGGGCAGGGTTTTGGTTTGTTTGTTTTGTTTTGCTTTGTTTTAAACTTGAACTTAACTGGTTATTTTTCCAACATGTTGATGCATTACAGGTATAAAGCGGAAAGCCACAGCTGCTTTAAAATCACGTCTCGGAAGCATTGTCATGTGTTAGGTTTAAGAAACAACCTTATTTCCTGATGAAAAATGGTATTGCTTGTGCAGTGAATGCTCTGGGAATGGCGGGAGAAAGTTGCTATAGAATGATGCATTATCTCTGTGTTCAGCTCTGGGACTGTGTTTCGAATCTAGCTCCCCCCTGAATCCTAACACACACTTTGAATAGCATAAAGAAGTATTGTTATTGCTTCGGTCTAGTCATTACACCAGAGAAACAGACAATCACAGATATCTAAATGGGTTACTGATTTAGGTTTTATTTCTGGAATAAAATGGGTTAAAACAAGTTCATTTGAGTATTACAGAATTGGTGTGTGTTTGCAAGACTACGCAACTCTAAATATGCTTTAGACACTGTAAATGCGCTTAAGTACAAACAGTTGCATACCTCCAGGAGCATGTTTGAAAGTTTACATAAATGCGGGCTGGGAAGAGATGATACAGCATAATTAGTTGTGAATCACCATTGATATGGCTCCTTACAACTTTATAGCTGAATAAACATTAAAGGACAATTCCAATTCTGTGTTTGCAGTTGAAATGATAATACAGGTATAGAACACACTTCTGAAATTTTTACCACCTCTAAAAGTGGATTAGACTTTTTATATGCCCCAAGGGAAAGATGCTACACAGAAATTTTGAACATATTCCAATTGCATCTTTCTCTCTCCCTTCTAGTGTTATTTACCTTGTTGGCTGTGAGCTCTCTGAGGCAGTGCCCAAAGCACTGTGAAATAATGACAATAGGAAGAAAATAGAGGTGCACAAGTAAAAAAGAAACACACATTGATTACAGTGGAATTTTCTCTAAGCTTGACACAGTTAGCCAAAGTTAAGACAAACACAGGCAATATTTTAAAATGACTGAGCACAGCCTGAGTAAAGAAACCAGAAGGCCAAATTTTGAGGACCGCATGTCCCTACTTGCTTTCAGCATCATTTTTCAAGCAGAGAAACTGTTGGGAGGGATAATTTTTATCACAGCTTGAAATTATCATTATCAATGATGTGTATTATGTCTCTGTCTTTTCAGCAGCTGAGGATTCAGTCCCTATTATATTAAACACTGTACAAATGCACAGTAGCAGGCAGTCTCTGACCCAATGAGTTTTCAGTGTAATAGGCAAATTCAATACGGA
>JANXJC010000078.1:5353261-5384800 GCA_027564655.1 Leptodon cayanensis | reverse complement strand
AAAAAACCCAAAAAAAAAAAAAAAAAACAACAAAAAAAAAAAAAAAAAAAACAACGAGGGAAAGCAGGAGGCGAGGAGGAGGGAGGATGCTGTGAAGGCACTGACTCGTTTTCCTACAACATCCCAAGGTTCAGGAGCATCCTTCCCCGCCCGGCCCCCCTGCCCCGGGGAGGGGAAGGCTAGGGGGGCTGTGTCGGTATCAACCTGACAGCGAAAGCACAGAAACGCTGGTTTTATTTATTTTAAAGCAGATGTTGTCGCTCACCTCCTTCAATTCACTTGGAGCTGAAGAAGCTGCAAACAAAAGTTATTTTAACGTGAGGTGTCACATTAATGGTTGTAAATATGATAAAAATTGTTGCCGGTTTGCTCTACAGAAGGCTTTTTTATACAAGAAGGTTAAAATAGTTTGGAGTATAAAAAGCCACACTACACTCCCTGAATAATTTAATAGTAACAACTATGACACCTATCCAGCACAGAGCTCTGCTTTGTTGCCTCTATTGCATGTCCATACTAAATCACATTTGAGTTACTTACTTGTTTTTCATAATTCTTGCTGTTCAGTAATCCAGAATGGTTTATAAATCACAGCTATTCCACTATTTGCTTTGTTGCTGTTAAAAAGGGGACTTGCAACTAAATGGATGCCTTATAAAAATACGTTACTTCAAAGAGAAAAATCATGACATAAACCCCTGTATTTTTCTCCTACAACTGTAAATTCTGTATTAAATTCAATATGAAATACCGCTGTAAAAGACAGGTTATCTTTTTTCTTTAGTTTCTTTTTTTTTTCCTAAAGAATAAGCTCTCACATAAACTGACCTGTTCCTTTCTTTCCATAATCCCCTTCAATTCTGGGAGATAAATATAATTAAAATAATATTTTGTTCAGATTTTTCCAATTTGCTTTCACTTTAAATCTAAGTGCAACATTTTGCAGTATTTTGGAACTGAGAGCTCCGAAGTTGTTTTGCAAAGATGCCAGGAAGATGCTTAACTTTTTTAAACACAGAATAAACACTCTTTTTTTGGCAATATACTTTGTGTTAGTATAACAAATACAGTTACCTATATGTTTAGATTCATAGCAGAACTGTAGATTTTTGTAGAAATGTAGATCAGCCTCCTAGTAATAAATAGCACAGACTATAGGATTACAAAATCACCAAGTTTGTTGTTTCAGTCACAAAGTACCAATAACCTTAATACAGTTTTCAGAAAACTACCACTATGGTTAGTGATTAAATTAATAAGGGGGGTGGGCTATATAAGTTTCTTCTTCCCCCCCCCACCCCCAAGAGATGTGTTTGCAAAATAACCCAGAGTACTGGGTCATTTGATTTTATGAAAATTGTAACTGTTAATCCAAAATACACTGAATTTAAACTAATACATTTCTGCAGTGATTTTTCAACTGTTGCTTTATTCTTGTGCCTCAGTCCAAGTACCTGGGGCTTCCAAATCAGCCCTCATCTGCTGTGTTTGTCAAGACAGATATAACAAGCTTGCTTGGGAAAAACCCTGCGCTTTTGCAGGTATGGCAACTCCTTTCCACAGAGAGGAGAGAGTTCACGGAAAGCTGTTTTGCAGAGCACCAAAGGCTGCGTGAACTAGAAGGAGCTGTGCTGACATCTCCAGGCCATAGGAGACTTTTTGTTTCAGTAAAAGTGCAGCCTGGGGAAGTTCGTGGGAAAGGTCTGTCATGTCAGAATCGCCCGCTCCTAGCAATGGCTTGAAAGTATTCAGTCAGGGGATAGGTAGCTGCTGGAGTCAAGTGCATTAATACCTTTCATTATTTTGTAATTTTCTCTAGAGAACAAAGCCTTCATTTCATCAATTAGGCAATCAAGGACTGTGTGAGATGTGTCCTTGTGGGCATCAGCTGTCTGCACAACGGTTAGAAACTTTCCTTCCTTCAGCTGGAGCAATACTTTTAGGAAGCAATTGTTTAAAAATTGAAAAAAAAAGTTTCATTGCAGCCTGATTGTGCTAAAATACACAGTAGTTTATGTTAGTTGCTGTAACTATAATCCTTTAAGCTTTGAGAGGTAAAGTTTGCAGTGTGAGGGCCTTTTTCACCCCCCAAAAAAAATTAAAATAAAGGCAGACAAGATTTTAACCTTTCTTCAGTTCTGAACAAATCAAACATATTATTACAAAATGTCTGTTCACAATGTTTTAATTAAAAAAAAAAAAAAGACCCAAGAATATGAACACAAAGGAGGACCCCTTCCTCAGTAATATTCTGTTGTGGGTGGGTAGAATCTTGTTTAATCTAAAATAGCGTGGGCAGCAAGGGTAGCCATCACACAGATGAAACACCAAAATGACTGCTGAAACTCCTATAGCAATTCTGTATGATTTCAGGAAAACTCTCCAGCAAGAAGAGGTTCATTCAACCTATGACCCACCTTCCACATCAGCCAGCGGAGCCTGGGGTACTGTGGCTCGCACGATGTCCTCGGCAGCCCTTGGGACGGACCCACTTCAGTGGCAGGGAAGTGGCGATCCCTCTCTTCCTCTCACAAAATAATTTTCTAAGAAATTGGTTTTATTAAAACAAAAAGCTTCACAGAAGTATTGAAGACCAGATCCGTTTCATTTTCTTTCCACGTGCTTTGCCCTCCTTATAAAGAACCTAACAGCTGGAAAATTTACCTGCAGAAGTTCTAAGTTTCGAACATCTCTGTGTGGTGATGGTCCAGAAAGGCTGCTGTGGATGCTCCCTCTGCATACCCTTCCTTCAGCAATAAAACAACTTCACATCCACCATTGGGAAACAGCAATTATGGTCTGCAGACCAAAATGAATAAAGCCTGGCAGGGTTTGGGCTGAGGGGGTTTGCATGGATGAATTTACACCCTCGAGCCTTAGCCACCATGTCCTCTTCTGAGCTGGTGTGAGCACTGTGCTTTAAAATGTCTTCTCTGCCCACAAGCAGTTTGCAAAGCCAAGTTTTCGCTTCAGCCTTTCAAGAGACACTGATGCTACAAGCAAGAGCCTATGAGCCAAAAAGAGAAAGGATGAGAGGAACCCTCCATGTCTCTGCTTCAGTTAATGGCTGCAGCCCCACGCGATGTGCAAGGATCGTGACACAGCCTAGAAAAGAATCAAAGCCACTTATTTATTAATAATGCCAAACATTCAAATCAGCTAAGGAATACCACAGCCTGTTGCTGGGGTTAGCCGTGCGGCCAGCAGTAAAGTACACCTACAGCCATAGGAAACGCAAGGCTTACTTCCTCCTCTTCTCTTTTTATTTATTTTTCTAATGGTTGCTATTTAGTTCACTCATTGCAGAGCTCACTTAGAGTCTATAGGAAGTGTTTCTTAAATCTGTAAAATTTATGCAATCTTCTGAAATTATGCAAGTCAAAATATCCAAAAAACCTTTTTGCTTTGAAAAGTCAGACCTTGCTCAAAATTATTTGTTTAAACAGCTGATTAAAGGTACAGAAATATAAGGATCTTAATTATTTGATTCTCCCCAAATACCTTTGATTAGTCTGATGCAACGGCATTTTCAGTTTATTAATTAAGCTTACTTAATTATGGTTAATTAAACATATTTCAATTAAGTATACTTAATGTAAAACATACAAGTAATCCTGTTGCCTTCATCAATGCATATATTTAAGTCACTTGCAGGGAAACAGGGAGACGTTGGCATTGCATTTCCCAGCAAATTCCAAAAGAAACTGGCAGCACAAATGGACTGCCTTCAGCTGGAGGCCTCTTGGTATATACTTACCTTTGTGGCCAAAGGCCCTCTTTCTCTCAAAATAAAAACTTGCTGACTGTGGAGCAGTTGGCAGTGTAAAGCATATATAATGTAGCGGATAAAAAAGATCTCAGCAATTTTAGCTAGCTGAAAATTTGATTCCAGACACTGGTATTTTCAGTTCTTTTTTGGGGTGACATAGCAATAATTTAAAAAAAAAAAAAAAAGAAAGAAAGAAAAAAACCAACATTATTCAGAGTCAGCTAATTATTCTACATTTCAGTGATCAACAAAAGCCCCCTGCTTTGGACCACCTAAGTTTGCCGTGTAGGTCTGCTCACCCAGAGGTCTCACGGTTAATTCACACATCATTATGTAATGGTCTTTAAAATCAGGCTGTGGGTAGAGGTTATTCCTGCTTACACCTCTCAGATTCTTTGTCCTAAAAAGGATGTTGCCGATGCTGAAAGTGTCTTATCAAAGCCTTTTCCCTGAGCACTACACCCCACAGCCACTCACAAGAAACTGGCTGTTAAAATCAATGCAATTTTATGTTCTAGGTTTCCAGAGGACTTTCCTGTTAGCACTGACACATAGCAAGAAATACCCCAAAGCCGCACTTCTCGCCTTATTTCCCTGTTACCTGTATTTATTTCTTTTCACTCTTTGTTAACAAAACAACTTAGGGCCCCACGGCAATAGACCCAAGCCAGAGCTCAAGCTGCAAAGACAACCTAAAATGAGGAGTGAGGTAGCTGTCTGCTACATCCCCATCCCCAGCTGTGCATTTAGGATCTCTCAAAACGAGGTGCAGGGAGTTAAATTATCTCATCTCAGAAGCTGATGGCTTGATCCTCATGCAGGGAGACACATATACATCATCCGAGCATCACCACCACCAAGCGTGTAAGCATCGCCGAATAACTCAGTGGGGGAATGAACCAGCTATCAATCAAATCCTGCTGCTGAGGCCACGGCTTAGCAAATTCCAGAAGAGATTTCTTCGGCGGAGAGAAATCTGGCAACAAACTTAATTGGAGAAAGTTGCAGGGAGATATATGAGGTGGCAGCAGGTCTCTGCCTTCAGAGGGGAGGAAAAGGCAGGTGGTAGGTGGGACGAGAGAGCGCTACATCAAGAGGTGAGTCATTTTTCTGACTGTGCTTTCCTCCCTGCAGTTCCTTCTCCTTTATATACACAACCCTATACCTATATATATATAGGAAGGGATCAAGATCCAAGAGCAGGTGCAATAGTAAGTGATAACCTGCAGAAGAGCGACTTGCTGTAGTGCCAGAAGACTCTAGCAGCTGCAGCAAAGGGAGGAACAAGGTTTGATGGAAGCATCACTGGAGCAGGCAGATGTATCCCAAATGATAATGACGCTGCTAAATTCTGAAAAAGGAGCGTATGATGAAAAGTTACAGCTATGAAAGGGTAAGGGATACCCCTTGTGATGTGGAGTGACCCAGGCAACCTACAGAAGACAAATAGTGGAAAATAATTTTGATAGAAGAGCGGAAAAGTGATGGAAGAAGGTGCTGTGAGGTTGTAATTTGTACAAGCTGTAAAATCATGTTGTTGGAGGCTCTGAAGTGAATCTAAAGAAAAGAAATTGCTCTGACTTGTTGGAGGAAGCATGAAGCTCTGAGACAGAGCCTGGCACAGCCAGAGCAGGACATTGCAATGCATCTTCCCACCATCCTCCACGGAGAGATGGCATGGATTTGGGGGAAAAAAACCACCTGCAGTGTGCTTGATACTATAGTATTTTGCTCTGCCACCACTTCTAACGCAGCCCTATTCCTTTCTTCTTGTTGCCATACTGCATGAATTCTCACCGGGCCTCACATCACTTCTTTCCTTTCTCACCAGGACTTGTACCCTTGTCATGTCACGTGCCACTTCGTGGGTGGGAAAGCAAATTCCCAGTGCTAAGGGTGCAGCCAGAGTGCAGGGTGGGCACCTGTGGACTGAATGGCTGGTATACTTCGCAAACTAAAATAAAGGAAACCAAGCCTTTGTTCCCTTCCAGCTGCCAAACCTCTCACCCCTTCATGTGGGCGTCTGAGTGTGCTTTGAGTGGGGCTTTTAGCAGGCACTCTGCCTTCACCAAGCGGATAGTTAATCAGCTGCAACGTCTCAAACCTCTTGGGAGTTGCAACTTCATGACTGAGACTTTTTTTTTTTTTTTGCATAAGATTGTGCATAACTGCGTTTGGCTTACTGCCACATTTATCTTTGAACACTGCTATCCTAGTTAGCCCTAAAAAGGTCAGATGTCTGAGGCTACAAATAAAAACCAGACTGCCAGTGCCTTACTGCCAGTATTTCAAAACTATAACTGTATGGAGAATGGCATATCTGTAATCATGCGTTAATTCATAAATGTGTTCTTAATAAAGGTGCTCCAAAGAGGAAACGCTTTAGACTCATTATTATGGGTAGAGATGGGTGAATACTGATTCAAATTTTATGTGAATACTGGTGATTTTTTTTTTTTTCCCCTTGGGTGAAAGTTCCCATCAACTTCGAGGAAAGCAAATAGCTGACATTTGCTTCCAGCCACTCCCTAAGAAAACAAGTACACATCCCCAAACAGACAAACATAAATCTTTCTCACCATGAGGATTCAGACCAGGAGATTTACGATGTTGGGTTTGTATAAACCCAACATCATTCAGAAGACAAAATGCAATTTGTATCACAGCTAAGCAGATGTTGGATTTCAAAAGTCAAAAGCAACCCACGAAAGGGAAGACACAGGTCATTCCAAATGTGTAATTCTGGAAAAGAAAAAATCAAGTTTTTGCAGAAAACTTAGTGTAAATTAGTTAGGAAATTTTACTTTGCTTTGTGTAATATTGAGTAGGAAATGCACTATTGATAGGATATGTGAATGTTCCTCATTATTTCAAGGCAGAACATTTGTATTATAAAATCACAGCTTGCAGGCCTTCCTGTCTGACTAGGATGGGCAATTGAGATTGCTAAGCAAATTGAACTATTCTCATGCTGCTTTGCAAAATGAGGAGAAAAATTGAGGGAAAGCATGCACAAAAGCTGTGATTTACACTCAAAAATAACCAAATCATGTCATCACATAAGATGACAGTTTCTCTGCAATACCTAAGACCACTTTGAATAAGAAAGTAATTCCATGTCCATAAGAGTTAGTAAGAAAGTGACAACTTAGTACTTCTTTTTTTTTTTTAAAGCGTGCTAGGATATATTTTTTTTTTAAACAGAAAGCCTTTTCTGATGTCAGTTTCTCAAAGCGTTTAATCTTTAAACATGTGAGAGTGAAATGCATCCTCTTTTTCCATAGCAATGGGGTGATGCACCTTTAACATGACTAACATCACCACCACCATCAGGATATTTTTATTACTGTAGCACTGCAACGATCCCCCTCCCTTTCACCTGGGCCAGGCTGAGGCTGTGTGCAGGATGCTGTTGCTGAACAGAAATGTTGATATTAGCAGAGGGAGCCTTATGAGCAACAGCACCAACATGCAGAGAGGGGGGGAAAAAAGCTAGGGAAGATTACAAGAACATTTGTAGGTTATGCATACGACCATACTAAAAGCCCTACAAAACTCACTACAATGCCACTTGAGTCACTAACAAATTGAAGCACTTTACAAAATTTGTAGCTTTTCAATAATTTTGAATCGCTCTAAAATGCTCATGCTCCAAACCATAAAGTCTTTCTTAACCACTGCAGACATATAAAAGGCATATCATCAAAATGACGGTAATCAACTCCTTCAATCTCAGGTGTGAAATTGTTCTGTATTTTTCCCTTGTCATTTTTGTTATTCCCCAAGTGCAAAAAAAAAAAAAAAAAAAAAAGAGGTCAGAAGGAAGCAAGAAAAAAAATCCCTTTCCTGTATATAATCAAATTCAAAAAACTTTGGAGATGAAAAAAATTCACAGTTATCTTATGCAACATTGGCTAAGCTATCATAAACTTTTTTTTTTTTAATATCCAACCCATGAGCAAAAAAAATAAACCATGAAGGGGCTGAACAATCTCCAGAGATTTTTCTTTAGTAGTGAAAATGTTTTATGGTCGGGAGAAGATGCACACTTGAAGTATGTTGTGCTGGGTACTGAAAATATGTTAACAAATATGTTAAGCTTAAATTTTTTTTCCTATAACTCACACCACACAGCAGAGAGCAGTATTGAATTGTTTAGGTCAGATATTCATAACTAGGAAGTTGTGTGAATAATGGATGTCTCCATTTAGCCACTAAACCAAAAGAATATTGATGTGTGGGAGGGGAAATTTCAGAATAAGTCAGAAGAACATGAAAATATATTCAACCTCAATTAAAAAATCAACTATGAAAATCAGAAACTCTTACTTAAAGAAGGATGGGAACAGGATAGTTCAATTTCTGCTCTGAGAAAAGAAAATCAAAATAAAAAGAAAACATGGGGTTTGCCACAGTTACTCATTTAATTCACAAACATTTTAGTCTGTTGAATAGAATGGTCTTTTGGCTTTTGGTTTTTTATTAAAACACCACTTCCTCTCATGCTGCTCACTGCTGAAGTATAAACATATGTTGCCAAGTATATGCATTTCTGCATACACTGTTATTGCAAAAATCCTCCTGTCTCTGTCCCTGAGAAGAGAGACGTCCTGTTGAAGCTTATTATAATGCAGCTACACAGTGTGGTGTATAAGCAATCTCACACTTAAAAGATGTGACAGAGGTGGCTGCAAGGGAGAAAAATGAGTGCCTCGCCAGAACTAGAAGCAGGAACTTTTTTTTTTTCCTTCCTCTCTCCTTTGCCATGGCCAACTAAAATAATCAGATAAACTAGGTCAGCACAAATGAACAAGGTGAGCCAGCTGCAAACTAAATGGGCAAAACAGCAATGACTAAGATAGCTGGGAGGGCATATGCGCCAGAGTTCAAATCTCTAGGGAGCAGCTTCATGCAGCTCTAATCAATTTTTAAATGTGCTTACTCTTGGTTTTTACAAGTGAGTTTAAAACCAGTATTTCACACTAATTTTGGAATTATATTTTGCATCAAAAGACACAATAAACTAGTCACTAAATTGCAAAAACGTCAATTAAAGTTTTTTCCCTTTTTCAAGTTAATCAAAATCCATCCCTTTTGATTCAGCAGGGACTAAGTAAGGATCATTGCCCAGATTCCCTTACAAACCTTCCACATACATAGTGTGTAAAACATATACATACATTTATCAGTGAAATACAGGTTAAAAGGGAACTGCTGTCAGAACATGTTAACTCACTCAAAGTACAAGAAAAAGCACGGGATGGAGCAGCACCAAAACGGGAATCCCGCAGAAGACTGCATAAAAAAGAAAACAGAGGCAAAAATAAGCAAATAACATTCCTCAGGTATCTCAAGAGTTTAAAAGGAACCACACATGCTGCAGGAATTAAGAGAACTGAAATAACTCTCACACAAATGTGGTAGATCTCATGCCATGACCCCACCTCTGCCTGGGATATAGGAGGGGAACCTGCTGCATCCTGGATTGCTCCTCATCCTTGGGACAATGTCCAGCCCTCACCTAAGGGGTGACTTTTCATGGGGGAAAATAAAGGAGAATTCAATTTTAAGTTGCACTGGGCTCAACACTGCTACATCTAAATCCAGTATCAATTTGCTGCTGCTTAGCCAGTTAGATATATGCCCAAGTTTAAAAGTCACCAGTACGGCAAAACAAGACCAGGGCCTCCGTACAGATTTAAGAGCTCAACTTGAGGTAGACAGGCTTGAACACTTTGCCCTGTAAAACTCCCTCTCCATGTTTCTAACCACACAGTGGTCTAATGTTTACTCACTAAACAAACTATTTACACTGCTAATTCAGATTCATTGCAATTTTGTTTGTTCGGCAGCGGAAACTTAATTTTAAAACCCTTTTAATTGAATGACCTGCTAGAAGTATATTAAAGTGATTTCATTATTTTAAAATTTCCTAAAGGAAAGGTCATTTGCATAGTGATCATTTTTCACATGCACCAGCTGTAGCCATTTTTCAGCATTCCGCTTCTACCCCTCCCTTCCTCTCTTCAATTTAATTTTACACCAGGTAGCAGACAGGCTAAAGAGACACTGCAACCATGAAATCTAGTCAAGTAATTTTAAAATAGAGTTTAAAACAAGAGTTTAGAAGTTAATACTAGACAATTCCACAGCTTCGCCTTATTTTTTTTTCCTGCCTTCACTGCATGAAACCATGTAAGGTCCTCAAAACTGAGTATGCCACAGAAAGATGGGGCTAACTTTTGGGGAGAAAGTCTATGAAAAGCCTCATGGAAGACAGGGTCAAGTGTCTGGGCAAGATTTGCTCGTATCCTAAGGACTTGTGCCAAAATCCAGGACACTAAGTTTATGGATGCAGACACTTCAGCAGGTGAGTTTAAGCCCACCTTCCTCATCCTCTTCACTTCACCAGTAACTTACCCTCAACGCACTTGTATTCTTCAGTCTCTGATTTTCTTATAACCAAAATTTGTTTCCTTGATGGTGCTTCTAAGTCCAGTATTTTCACACTGATGCTGACACCTGGCATTTTTATTTGAGTACAGAACAATGAAACCATCAGTAAATAAATACGTTCAGTCTCCACCAGTTGCACTTTCAACTGCAACACGACATGCTTTGAAACACATAAGCACAGACAGACAAAATTTCTTTCAGTGTTTTGACAATTTTATTTTTTTATTAAGTATATGAAACATTTATATGTTAAACGCTTAGTATTCTTCTCAGATATAATATCCCTCTGCCAGCAAAGAGCTTCCGAAAAATAAACCCCTTACACTTGTTATGCAGTTGAATCAAACGAAACAGAAGACAGAAGTGAAAACAGGATTGTAGAGACTAAATGAAATTTGAAGAAAGATATTTTACATAAGCAGCACACGCCCTGACAACTTCAAAACTTACTTCTCGGTATTTCAGAGTGATGTTAACATAACCTAATTTGTTTGTTAAAAAGCAGAAATACTACGAAATCCACTTAAGCAAATAAGCCAACTTTCAGGGCACTTCTTGCTCTGCTGAAGAGCTGCTGTGTTTAACATAGGTCTGCATCAGAGACATCAACAGCTGACTTTGGGTGTATTTATTTCTATTTAATGCCTTCCACAGAAGGCTACTTCCTTCCTTTCTACTGCTCTGCAATGGAGAGAAAATAACTACCAGTTTTTTTCACTGACTGGGAAATTAAAGGACACAGATGGAAAGCATCATATTAATCAAAATCTAGTAAAATTAAAAGATCTTCCTACTGAAAGCAACTATTAATTCTGTAATAAAAATCCTTTTTCTGTGAGTTTAGAGTAACTTTGTTTTGTATAGATGCAAGCCTCAGGAACTTGTGGAGCTGACAGAGATTGGAGGTTTTTACGAGAAGCAGCAAAGCTGGACTTTACATGCTTTCCTGAAAGGATAAATTTATGCTGCAGGTCACTTAAGTGTGTTTCAGCTCTTGCAACAGCTTGTTCTCTAAAATGTATAAGAAAAGTGACTTCTCTAGTGGGAGTAGAGATGATAAATAACGGTATCATGGAAGGAGAAAAGAAACCAGAGCAAGAAGAAAGCTGGATTTCTTTCATAACCAAACTCAGAACAAAAACAGCCGAACACCACCAGAAATAAAAGGAAGCATAAAAAGTCTCCAACAGGGAGACAGGGACAAAACCAAGAAAGCTAATAATATCGAAGAGACAACGGAAATAAGAAGGAAAATTAATAGCTATCTATTACTTAATAGGGAAATTAAGCAAATAAGCTGCTGGAATGCTCCTTAACTTTTTTGTTTATTTTTCACAATGGCAGGCCAGGATACAGAAATGAAAGACTATGGAATATTAAGAAAAGTTAGATGCATTTAATCAGGAGTGCTTGAGGAAAGTCACTGGAGTACTTACTGCACTGGCCAAAAGTGTCACCATACAATTATTGACCAGCCTGTAAAGCTCGCAGAAGATGAAAAGTTTCATGGGGCTAAAGACAGGGAAATACGACGTCCGCCTATAGAAAGTGTGGGGTAACTGGGGTTATTAAACCACCCAAACTAACTTAAAAAACCCAAACAGATTCCTAATCAATCTGTAAACTCCAAGAGGGTGATGCAATAATGAAAGCTAACACAGATCTGCCAAGGACTGATCACGTCAAACCAATCTAATTTCCTTCTCTCGCACAAATAGCCTGATGGGGCAGGGGAAAGTAAGAGATGCTGTCTTGCCTCTATTAAGGTCTTTGAGGCATTCCAGCAGGAAATTTTCATAAATAGACTAGAACACATGGAGTAAGAGTATGAAGCATATACATGCCAGTTAGGACATGACACAGAAGAACTACTATGAGCATTTCACTGTTAGGCAGGGAGTATATAATGGGGGTGGTGTTTATATATAAAAACACCTACATGTGAACATATGTATAATGCATGTGTGTGCACACTCCTATGAGGACAATACCCTTCAGTATTTTCCTTAGCATCTTGGGGGTTGGACTAGATGACCTTTAATGGTGCCTTCCAATCCAAACTATTCTATGATTCTATGATTGCACGATCTTAGTATGTTTGCATAGAAAACACATAATAAATCTAATGGACACAAGTTACAATTACTTGGAATTTAAAGTAACTTTGATATGTTGGAAAAATTGTCTAAAATTAATATTTTTTGAAAAAAAAAACCTAACAAAGTGCCAAGTACTACACTTAATAAAGAAGAAAAAAAGCGTATATACAAAAACAGGAAATACTTTTCTCTTGCAACAGTACGGCATAAAAGGATCTGGGAATTAGCAAATATCCAGATAAGAACCAGTGTTGCAAAGCCGCTGCAAAACAAGAGGCAGAGTTAATTGTTAGATATATTAACAGGGCTGCCTTATTAACACTTGGGAGGCGATCGCATGGGAGGTTTGAAAGAACTGGGCTTGCGGTCAAGGGCAGGAGGAAAAAAGACCAGGAAGAGAGTAGTAGTCTGTACAAGTACATAAAGGGTGAGTAAACGGCTAAATCTGAAACTACAGATACGTGGGGGAGCGCATGTGTCTGGTGTCTCTCTTTGTGGGTGAGGAGGAGACACAAGCACGGGGGGGGCAGGGAGATGGTGAGCGTGTGCCTGGGCTGGCCAAGGGTGAAACCCCCAGGTGCAGAGGCTGCTCCGCTGAAAACAACACCCCTTAGCTAAAAACTGTGCTCTGGAGAGCAGAACCCACCATGAAAACTAAGATACAAAAGAAAAAACAATGTATACGAGTAAAACAAATTTAACTGAATATAGATGCTACTAAGGGAGGAAGTCGCCAATTCAGCTGATGAAGACTTTGATAACAGACAAGGAACCCCTGAATTCCTACTGAAACGTCCTAAACCAACCGCAACAGCTTGTCTGAACTACCATCATCACCCATCTGTTTCTCAAGCAAGGTTCCGATGAAAAGATGAGTTGCAGGGGCAGATGGGAGGATAGGTCTCCAAAGTAGAGTTTCTTGACAGTAGCACAAAAATCTCAATAATATAGCCACCAAAAGGTTAATAATAATAATAATCCATAGAGGAAAAGAACAAAATGGTTCTTACCTCCAGGCATTTAAGAGAAGTGGAACCTTAAATTGCCAGCTCAGACACGAAGCCCGTGAGTGCAACAGCAAGTCTCCTCCTGCTAACAGTTTCTGCTGCTTGGAAAGCCCAAACTTGAACTAAAATCTGAGTGCCAGTTCTTGATCTCTCATCTAGCTGCTTACCTAAGGAACTCATCTGCTCTATTTTTAGCTGAGAGGTAAGAATCATAAAATTGTAGCTTCAGAACTAAAAGTTCAAGGGCTGAAGACTTACACTTCTAACTTTTTAAGAGTAATGTTCTGACTCTACTTTTGACATGGAGTTCAATTTAGCATCTTTTAGAAAAAGAATTCCCAGAAAAAGTTTTCTTTTCTAAGATATCATTATGCCTCTAGACAGGCAGAATGTAACATTTGTATTTCCTTACTTTACATTTCTTTATTTTAAAATTTACATTAACTTTTTGCTAGATATCAGCAAAACTGTATTTTAAAATCTTTCACGACTTTGAACTTTTTAAAGGCATTAAAACCTATGCAATATAAAAAATGGCTACACATAGTCTGGGTTAAAGAAATTAAGTTTGTGTGTTTTCTCCTAGTCATGTGGCAATCCAGGCACAGCAGTGTCAATCCAAAAGTTCCAAAATTCCAATCTTTAGAATAAAACTGAACTAAACTGTTGTTTATTTGTCCCCTGGCTCCTTTGCTATCTGTTGATTATCCTTGCATAGAGAGCAGTAACTTGTTCACCCACAGCAGCTTACAGAGAGGATGTCTGAAGACAACCCAGTGGAGAATTCACCACTTCAGGCTGCAATGCAATTAGTGACGCTCTCTGTTAAAACCGCATTTTCTACTATTGCAATTTATCTAGTGTCAGGTTCCAGTCTCTGGTTCCTGTTCCACCTTCCTCTAAGATCAGATTCCTTCCCTATGAAGTTTTTATTCCACATTTAGGCACTTTAACCTCGGAATCTTCCCTTGATGCTCTGCAGAGTTCTTTCCATGTTTCTCACTAGAAGTCATTTTTCTAGTCCTTAAATCCTCCACTGCTTTCCTAGGTTTTCACCTGAAAAACAACACACAACACCTCACCCTGCAGTTTTATGGCATTGGTCCTGCTCATCCTGTGCTACACAAAACAACCTCCTACTCACCCCTTTTGTTTTTTAGTCTGCATCACATTCACTCCCCACCTCCCAGGTGGTTTTTAGCAGTGTATTACTGAACTGCCGAAATCACCACGTTGTGCTTTCCTGTGGCCAACGAATCCCTGTCCCGATCAACTGCTTTCTGTATCATTCGTTCTGTAAATTGCAGCCCAAATTCCTTGATAAAAACTCTGCTGTGCCCACCCCCTTCCCCACTTCTGTGAGCTGATGCTGCTTGGGAGATGATAGTAACAGCTTGACCCTACTCCGTGAACAAGAAGACAAGGGAATTGGCAATCTGGACAAGGTACAGATGTTTGGGCTGAAGATTTTGATATTTTACTCTTCTGATCACACTGATACCAAACCAGAGTAGGAGCGGAATAGCATGTGCTCACGCAAAGAAGAAAACTGGATTTCAGGACCAAAACTTGCAGGCATGTCCTATTCCCAATATAACCCAAATGAATGGGAAGCAACTGGCCATCTGTGATCCTAAAAAGTTCAGATATATCTAACTCCAGCTAAGAGCCTGTATTCTAGTTTCTGACATATGCACAACTGCTTCACACTATACCCCATACATCTATAAAAATCAGCATTTCAGGAAATCACGAACGTTCCACACTCATTGCAAAACTGCTTTCCAATCTGACAGGTGGAAAAAATATGGCCATGGGTTGGTTACTCGGAATCACTGAAAGTAGCCTGCGAATCTCATAACTCAGAGAGAAGGATCCTTTATTTTCCTTTCAGCTTTCAAGACAGACAGAATTACAAAGCGGCTCCACATTTCACGCACTGCGAAAGCCGCCTTTCCCCCAGACCCATCGGGGCTGCACCCGTGGGAAAGCTAACAAATAGTGTTTCAGAGAGTTCTTTAAAGAGATATTATGAGTAGCAGAAAATATTGCAGGATTGACTCCAGAACAAGTATAATAAATTACTTTCTATTTTTTGAATGTAGATTTAGAGGGAAACTGAATATTCTTCCAAAAGAGCGATCTCCCAGTCTCTGCTGCATGCATTTTGCAGTCCACCAGTTAATAGCCTGTCTATTAAGCGGGCAAGCAATAATAACTGTGTTATATCTTCTTTGAAAATTCTTCATAAAAGTCTTAATCAAAACAGCAACATCTTCATTATTTTCTCAGCCCTGTCCGGACCGGTACCAGATGCTTGCCCTCTTGGCTGCAGTACACTCCCTGGCCTTCCTCTACCACAGAACATATTCTGCTAAAATTAACATTTCAAAAAGTTGGATAGTCCCTAGGCTATCACACCGAATCCTGCATGCTTGCACTTGACAGCAGAGGCCAGCTTTGCTTGTTTTCCTCACTGAAGACCTTTTAAATCAGTGGGGCTTTAGACTGTGAACCTGATGGGTTCAAAAGCAAGACTTCATAGAACCCCTGAAATCTAAGGCTCGCTTTCATTCCAGGAGCACACTGCCAAGGCTCTCACAGCAGCAGAGCAGATGGACGTGAAGAGCTGGAAGAGCAGAGCACACACCTTCGTGGCAACCAGGGCTGTGGCGAGCAGAGGGATGGATGCTTTTATTCAGGCAACTGCTCGGTTGTCTGAGCTCTCCAGCACTTGGAACACTTCACAGGTAGAAAAGACGCTGTAGACAACAGCCCAAGTAACCTGATTGTGTTCAGTATGGCTCCAGCCAAAGTCCTTTTGAAGGTTAAACACAACAAACTTTGCAGGGCACAGAAACCTAGCCTAGAAAAAAATCTTGAGAAGCACCTACACTGTGTCAGCATCCACTGATTAACTAGAAGTATTGAACTAGCATTAACACATTATCCAAAGTAGAAGCATGGACTATAAAAACTGTTGAGAAGAACACGCCGGGCTAAACACCCATTCTACTGCAAAGTCCTGGGGATTGTAGAGTCTCCAGGCAGTCTCAAGCTTCAGGTTGCACGGAGAAAGCAGAAGGCTGAGATAGCTTCTGAGAGACAAACAAATCTCCCACCATAGCTGATTACCTTCCTCCTAACCATGATTTTAAACTCATCCTATTATCTGAGACAGGTTGATCACTTTCAGGAGGGGGTCCCACAGCCCAGATGCCTTGTACACTTTCAAATCCCCACCCCAAAATTCAAGACCGGCTCTTCCTAAGGACTATGGGGCATTTCTCCTCTCTGCTACAGGACTGTCCTTTGTAACTGAAGGGGTCTTTGGTACCCCTTTGGTTGTAGGTTAAGGGAGGCTGTTTTCTCAAGGACTTTTTTACTGCTGTAGAACTATCTGAGCAGTTTTGGCATCATTCATCTGTTCGTGTTGCACACATGGAAAGAAAATCCATGCATAGCCAAATCTGATATCCCAAAAATCAATTTAAAAAAAACAAAGGTTACAAGACATAATTACTTTAAGTATATTCCTTGTTAGTGCTGCTAGGATGAAACAAATAGAAGAGACCATGTAATGTGTTTTTAAACACATTACTTCTCTTTTTTTAAGACAGCAAATACAACGCCTTTTTAAGTGGTTTCCTATCAGGAAGGGCGACAGTCAAAAAGAAAGGTGATAAATCCTGTGAGTGTACGCGGAAACTCAGAATTTCCTCCACTCACCCTGGTGTGCAGCCAATCTTTTCCCCAGGAAGTTAAATTGTTCCCAAATTTTAATTTTGAAACATTCAGAAATGAAAACATCTATATCAAACCTTGACATCTTTGTGGGTAAACTGCTATTCATGTGAATAAGACATTACCTGCATTTATACTAAAAAATTGTTTATTCTGCTGCACCCCAAACGAGGAGGGGATAAATACTCAATTATTTCTAAGAAAGATAAATATTTTAGGCTAGCACAGAAACTGAGAAAAAGTCTGGTTACCACACATTCTTTGGCAAACCTGGAGATTTTGCACAAGTTAATAACAAGTCGGATGTATCTTATAGAATAGGGGGAAAAAAAAAAAATCACACTGATAGACAATAAACATTTATTGATCTTTGGCTTTAGAAATTGTCCTATTTTAGATATGGGAAATACTATATAAAATAATGGATTTTTTTTTTTAACCTAGAGTAAATACTGTAAAACATTCTATCCTTTTACAGTGCAGAAATGCAAGGCATGCAGAGTACATGTAGGGATGTATGAGCATCACTGCAGTAGACATTAAATGTCTAACATGGATCAACGCTTTACAAAGGCAGGCAAGTTGATGGGGCAGTTGATATACACCAGATATCACAGTTTCTCTTAGATTTGCTGTGCTATTACCATTAGTAACTAACAGATATAAATTTAATTTTAATAATGTGTGCATTACAAAAACAAAGTTAAATTATAACACTTCAACAGAATGAATGGGGAGTAAGAAAGTATAATCTTGCTTCACTTTGGAAAACTTACTGATATTAAAGTAATTTAAGTGTTTAGATGACAAACCAACTCTCACTATTTTCACATTAATAAAATGCTGCCTGATACATGGTCACATTAAGCAGGACAAAACCAGCTTCTTAAATGCTCTACAGTAAAAAAAAGCAATATAATTTCTTACACATAGTGTAAGAAAATGTTTAGTAAGCTTACTGGAGCAAGTTTTCTGAAACAGCGTACTATATACAGTACAGATTGCTACAGCCACTTTTTAGAGCTAAAAGCTCTAAATGCTTTTATAAGCCTTCCTCAGAGGAAGGCTTCCTTTGGTAGATTTCAACCAACACCATCTCAACTTACGAGCACTTCACATTTAGAATGCGTAATTAACTCAAGAGTAGGCACCTGCTGTTTCCTCACTGTTTTAATTTCCCTGCTGAACCAGACCAGGCAGGTTTCACCTTCAGCTCTTGCCATTCTCTGAGGCGGGGAAGCAGCTGAAAGATAAGGGTGCTTTTGCTATTCAATACCCTAACAGCATTCTACAAAACTGGTACAAGGCGTAACTTGTGCCCTTTCTTCTGGAGCCGCTTTGCTCGGTGCCAGCCAGCTGTGTTACAAGACAGCTCTTTTGTACTCTTTTTGCCCCAAATCCAAACGTATGCAGTCAACTTCAGCCCTTCTGAGCTCAAGCAGAACTACTCACCTGGCTGAAGTCACCCATGTGCCTGCGCAACTGGGGCATAAGTAACACCCAGGGTGTCACTACAAAACTTTGTTAAAAGTCAACCCTTTCAGGACTGTGTAAGTTCTTTCCCTCGGTCATCAAAAAAGAAAACTGAATGCATAGCTGGCAGTGGGGTGTTATATTACCAGTCAGTCAGTGGGGGAAGGTGTTAGATTATCACTAAAGTAACAGGAAGGGAGAAGATTTCTTCAAAATCTTATTTGCCACCAATGTCCAACAACCCATAAACACACATGGACATTCTATATGCCAAAAACTGTAAGGAAACAATAATTTTATAGTAAATTCCATTTTAAGGGCTAGCAGTTCGTGCATTTTCTTTCCAAAAGTTAACCATCTATTATGTAGCAAAATAACTACAAAGGTACATGCAAGAAATTTAAAGCATGTCTTCTAGAGACCACCCACATTTAGGCACTTTAGTCTACAGTTTACAAAAAGAAGGCAATGTTACTGTAGGTTGTTTATTATTTGTAGTAACTGTACCTAAGTATTATCCACAACAACTAAAAAAAAAAAAAAAAAACCCAAACCACACCAACAAATGCCCACAAACCCCCAACCCAAAATAGAGCAACTCCCCAGCTTTTCCAACATGTGCTGCACTCTCCTGTTCACAGATCCCAATAAACCTCTAAAGCATAAAGCAAACAAGACAATTTGTTTTGAAACAGCAGGTAATACAACACCAGTCAGGACAGGTCAATATAACACAACAACCATTTGACATCATCTTCACTGTGAAACATCACGGTCTTAATATTTGTAAAGCTGCAACTATAAAAATTGTATTTTAACAGTAATTTAGCAGTAAGAGGAAGCTAGAATTTACATAAATAACATCAGAGTCTTTCCCATTTGGCAAATACTGAAATGAAGGGAGGGGAGTCTTTTGTTCTTAGGTTTGTTTTAGAACAGAAAATATTATGCGCTTTTCACTTAAAAAGACAAAAAAAAAAGACTATTAACAGAAAAACAACACTGAATTTATGTGTGTTCCCAGCAACAGAGACATATTTAAAGTAAAATATTTACAACAAGATGTTCCCTGTGCAATCTGTAACAAATCTACCTTATGAGAAATTTTAGACTTAAATTATTTAATAGCATCTTTACATTAATATTTGCTCACATAAATGGGAAGACCGAAACATTTGACAAAGTTTCCTGCGATTGCTATTACAGAGTATTTCTCCACATGTATTCTTCCTAGAAAACCTTACATATCTGAAATTGTGCAAGATTGTTAACAACAGGACAAAGGAATGATTGAAGACAGGAAAAATAAAAACTGTTTGTTGGCACATCATGACATGGGTATGAACTGTACTTACAAAATAAAATTTTTGGTGCGTTTTTCTTTGTCCTAAGTTTTTATAAAAATACTACAAATATGCATTCTTGAAGCTTAGAACATATATGGGAAGCAGAATTACAATGAACAGAGGAAAAGAGAACAAGGTTGACTTTAAGCACAAGATATTTTAAGCCAGGTTTTAAAAAATACTTAGCAGCATCATAAAATAAATAGAAATGGCCTACTACTAAGGAGTTTGTAAAAAGCTGCTCTCAAAACTCTACTGAGGTGTTTGTTTTATAAATAGCAGAGTCACATGGATAGCATGTTGTTGAGAGGAATGCTGCATATCTGAATAAGGATTCTTGACTGATGTGTGATCACATATGGAAAAAGTTTGGTATTTACAGGTGGATTTCACATTTCAATATAAAACTGCATACTTGTTAATATTTCAGTCTGGACATCAAGTTTAAAAAAAAAAAATTAGTGTAGAAGTATTTGACTTCTAGTTGCAGGCACTGATATTAATTCAAAAAATGAGAAGATGATCCATGGTACCAGGATTAAAAATAATTTCCATTAAAAATGCCATTGAAATCAAAGTTATAAAAATACATATACACTGGCATGCAAAACAATGTCCAGTGCAGCATTACTCTCCTGGCAGTCCACAGTGAGAGACTTGAAAAAGTTAAGTGCAGCATATACAGATGTCAGTAAAAGCAGCCTTGAAATAACATCTTGGCCTCACGATCTCCCCCACAGAGGAGGAACACCTTTCAGTCTAGCATTAGGAGATCAGATCTGCCACCCATTTCAGTGCAAGCACTGCCAGAGCCACAAAGGATGGCAGACCTTCCTAAAGAAGAAGCTGCCCAAAAAATCACTCTGAAGCACAGACTGACTACTCCGCATCAGCTTGCTTAACTAGATCAGACATTTGGCTTCAATACTTTTTGCCCAGATGCTCTTTAGAGTAAGTATCAGTGAGGTCAAAATATTGCTCTTCATTTACTATTTGGAATTTAGGACTTAGGCTGCAGATGCTGAAATTAACAGTCTTATTTACTCGTAATGGTAAACATTCACATTTAGTATTGATTTAGGATACAAGTGACCTGCTGTTGCCTTCCTCTATTAAGATTTTGCTCAGCTGCAATAAAAGGTTCCTCCAAGAGAACACACAATTTTCTTTGGCCTTATCTTCATTCAGTGTTTCCATTTCCACCGTGCACTTAATTCTTCAGTCTTAACTAAAACATTCTAGTAACTTTGTAGTGACAAAATGAACTGTGGGGTTAAGTCTAGAATCTTGGTAGCTGACAAATAAATGCGCAACTTGTGTCATACGACACAACATGCAGCATAGCATTTAAAAACTGTTTTAAATCTCTGCAGAAACAAGCTACCACTCTAAAGGAAAACAGAGGCCATTGAAAATAAACAGGCATAAGGCCTTTTACCTTGTAGAGCCTTCCAACAGCTTTAAGATTAGATACTATAAATTTTCTATGCGGTAAATCCAAGACCTCTATTACCATTTAGCTGTAGTTACTGTGAAAAAATACAAAACTTTTAATTGTTCTTTTGAGATTAGTTGAAATTTCTGTACCTACTAACCATTTTATACACTGAGTTATGCTACCTAATTGCGTGACCATGCATCTTGGTGGCATTTTTGTTCATAGGTGAGTCTGACTTTAAAACCCAGGTAAGCACACATCTCTATTCACACATCCTCCAGTACTTGTAACTCAAAGAAGGTGAAGAACAACTGCCATAGAAAGTAATTTTCTAAAGCATGTCCTTCTGTACAAGGATGTTCTCTTATACTGATACTACCTGGTTTTCCCCCCGTTACTTTATCTGATGATTTTTATGCAAGAGAAGTCTGGAAGAGGAAAAACGTGCAGCTAAAAACACCTCAAAACCTGGCAAATCCTATAGCTTGAGAAGGTATCAAAAGAGGACAAGTACTGTCTGAGAACATCGCCTGAAAAGTGGAAGAATAGACTTGTTATAGTCTAGTCTCCTTTTCCTAATCAACTTCTCTAAGCTCAGAAATAGCCCAAGTGTCATGTTTGGACTTCCCTGAACGTGCTGGAAGACTTGGATTTATCACTACCTTAATACTTTACCTAAAGGGACTTCCATAATAAAAGTGCAGTGTTTAAATAATTGTTAATGAGTTTGTTTATATGTCAGGTGGAATTCCAAGTTATTTAAACTACTTAAAGGAACTAGTCCTTCAAAAACAGATTAATTTAAACCAAAACAATAAAAATCAAAATACAGTCGAACTAATTTAGACCAGTCAGTCCTGTGCAGGGAATGTAGGGAAAAAGCTGTGGATAGGAAAAAGGACTCAAGCTAACAAGTCACATTACTGGAGTGAGAAAGGAAGATCTGAAATGAGGAAGAAAGAAAGAAAGAAACATTTGATTCTTTGTCAAAGGCACCGTTCCTTCCAAAATCTCTCAGAAATTAAGTAGGTAGTAGGCAAAAAGCAAGACAAAATGTTTAAGAATCCTGAATAACTACTAAACTTTCAGTTGTGTTTTACCTGCTTTTCCACTTCTGCAAGATGCCTTCCTCCCCGCCACCCCCCAAGTGCTGATAAAGGTGTCCATGAAAAAAAAAAAAAAAAAAAAAAGGCATTTGCCAGCTCCTGTTTTCAAGAAACTTACTAAAGAAGAGAGCAGATACTCCTTTGAAGCTTACATGATATACATGGAAGTCAGGAGTATCAGGGTTGTTATTTTACTTTAAAAGTCACTTTTGAGCATATCAAGTAGCTGTAGGAAGCATTGCTCACAACCATAGCAATACGCTCCCTCTAGTTTCACTGCCACTCACATTTCAAAGGCATTTATTGCTATATTTTAGTTTTTAATAAGCCTTCTAGACTCATGTAAGGATTAAATGGATCCAAAGAAAGACCATTCCCACTCAGATCAGATTGCTGACCAGAAGGTCAACCATTCAGTTCTGTGGAACAACGAAACAGCGATGGCCAGAAGCGTTGACCCTAATGTTAGCAATATCCAGGTGCCTATTTTTCACTGTGATCAGTGTGACGTCTGAAGAATAAGACAGCATGAGCTGTTACCAAAAGCTCTGTGAAGCTCAGTTACACACAATCAATTACCTTTGCTGAATTCAATATTATATAATTACAGTTCACTTACGAGATTTCAGAATAAATACCTGTGCCAACAGAAACTCTGTAACTTAATATTATTTTGAAGTCTTCTCCAGCATCCAAAGTTTATTCCTATGCTTCAGATTGCAACAATAGGTTGTATCTCCTATACAGTGAGCTTCTTCAGCCAAGTTCACTATCAGAATCAAACTGCACTACATTGTTTTATTTTCCTGAACAAAACATTAACATTGGATACCTAGCTATAACTTAAAAACTGGTCTTATTAATTCTATTACTAGTGATACACCTCAAACTAATAGCAAGTGGGTCCAGTATTGCTGGACCTGTCATATTTTGTAAGATATTTCCTATGAATGTTTTGAGATCTGAATCTATGAAGTCAAATATTTTTCTTTAGGCCAATTCACACAGTTAAGTCTTTGTCCCTGTTAGTTATGAAAACTTGGCATGAAAAAATAAAGCTTGCAGAACCAGTAGCACTGAAATACTATACTGCAATGAAACCTGTAGAATCATGCAAGGTGTTCTCAGACATCCCAAACACATGCGGTAGGTACTAGCTGGTGTACATAAATCTTTCCCTAGTATCAGTAAATGCAATTTAATAAACAAATAAATAATTTAAAAGGCATTCAACATAGTAAGACAGTTTATCACCAGCTTAAATTCTTGATTTTCTGCATTATTGACAGTTTGTTTCCCCATATGGTAGGTTTGCTACATATTAAATATTTAGTTAAGCTTTTCCATTTATAAATGCTTATTATATGCCAAAGCTGTACACAAACTCAAGAGAAAAAGAACAGTAACATAAAACTAGCTAGTATTAGTTAAAAAACCCACTGACCTCTGCAAAGTGTAGTATTAACTTTTTAAAAAAGCTGCTGCATATAAATTCCCATTCTTATTTTGCAATTACACAAAACATCTGAAAAATTGTCATTCTACTTTGTTTTGCAATAGTTTTATACTAGGAATCTATCCCTCCATTTAAGCAAAACTTGTAAAGTTAATGCTTTGCTCCTCCTTACTATAGCTGTTTTATTATACAGAAAATCTATTTCTGAAGCAAAGAGATATTAGTTATTACTATATGGCCAAGTTAACACAGATTAGAGTGGCAAAAGATGACAATCTGACAGAGCAGAAATTTCAAGATTAACAGTTTAAGTAGATCTTTTCTTCCAAAAGAGCCTAAGTTCTTTAGTACAGCTAAGTACCTTTGAAGAGGCACCAAAACCAAATAGCCCTTTCAACTGAACTTTTAAAAAAATTTTAATTTTAATTTCAAAAGGGATCTTGAAATTACTAGATACATGTACATCCCTCTTCCATGGCCCTGCAAGATACATTCAGTAATTTAAAATAAAGATTCCATATTTTATAACTTCATATATATTATATATTTAATATATAATATATATTTATATGTACATTACACAGATACATACACTCTCAGTCAGCAGGATTAAACTGTTTTGTTTTGAAATGTTTGGTTGGTGTCACTAATCTTCTTTTATTATTTTGTGAATTCAATGGAATTTATCTATTACCTGAAAAGAAGAAATTTAAAAGATCCAAATGGAATTTGTGGATCAATATTAGCACCAATACAGATGGCCACTACTTCAAAATGACTGCAGGGACTGAAATAATATATTTATAATTTTCCTCTTACTGCACAAGCATTCCTGCAAAATATTTAGGCAGCAATACCTGTCAGGTCCATACATCTACTCTTGTTAAATTTAAATTTTATACAACTTTCCTTACTGTAATATACAGTATCTCTTTTGTCTTGTTGGATTATTTCATTTTTCATAGAGAAAAGTGATCGATAACTATCCAACAGAATTTTTTTTAAATCCCCTCTCTCCTTCAATTGTATGGCTCAGTTTCAAGATTTAATTGATAGGCAGCCACCATCACTATAACCAGTACCCTTCTAACACAGTTCAGTCACTGACTGTTGATGCTTAAAACACAAAGTTTTGAGGTTGGCTTGCTGTTTATGGAACCAAGATACTCAGAGGTCGTATCTTTTCAGCACACTCATCACCACCTGCCACACAATAACATCAGTCAGACCCGATACTGTAATTCAATTAGTTACCTACCATTTGGGTAACAAAAATAGCAAACCCAGTCACGATTTTAAACGTTATAAGAATATTCACCCTGAGAACACAGAGGAAGTGTTTAAAAAAAATTGATATGTTTTCTCTTCATATATAGTTTTCTTTTTTTCTCTTCATCTCCTCTTGGGTAGCTGGGTTTGTATCTAGTACGTGACCTCACACTTGCTTTGTCAGTTGACCTGTTCATGCCACAGTCAGGTACTGGTGATAGAAAAGCCCAAAAAGGCTTGTAGAAAAGAGGCAAGCAGCAATCCACCAGGTGAGGAAAGACAAGAGTCCTCGGAATAGGAGAGGAGTGAAAATATCCTTTAGGCTTCCCAAAGCCATTGTTATTTGCACTACAGTTACTTTCATCTTTCCATCAGCAGGTGGAGACTCAGAATAAACTGAACTGGGAAGCAGACTGTTTTCTACTGGAGTGTCAGAATTCAATTCCGGGTAGATGCCCCAAGAATAATTACCTGTTAAAAAGAAATGAGTAACAGATTTTTGTAGAATTAAATTCAATTTTTGTTATTTCTATCACTCTATAGATCATCCTACATATATTTTTCACACACACACACAAAAAAAAAAAAATTTGAGGTTCTTATAACTTAGTAAACACTAACTGTATTCATCTGTGTGGCTTCCTGATCATACTAGCAAGCTATTAGGGTAGGATTCATCTTACCTTTTGACATCCTAACATCTACATGTGATACAGTTGCCTTGGGACCCCTGTCAGTGCTGGGTACGATTCATCTCACCAGATGTAGATGTCTACTCCAGAATGGGATGAATCACAGCCTAATAAAGCCTACCTCTTTCTGCTGACATTTTGCAAAAAGAATGCCATGACTGCATGGCAGGCTGTCAAAGACATCCCTCACAAGAAAGAAATTAAAAAAAACCCAAAACCAGAGTGACAGCAGATCTCCCAATAATGAAATGAACCCCACACCTTACAATTTCCATTCAAAAAATCCTACTTAGGATTGAAAAGCTGAAAAAAATTCCTGTAACAGATGCTCATAAGGTTAAATCAACAATACTTTATACAGATCACTTTTAAAATACTTTTAAAAAGACAAATATTTCAACAGAAGTAAACAGCTTAATTGGTTGTATTACACAATTTCTCAGAAATAACTCAAATAAATTAGCATATCATTGAAAGATGTCAAAAGCAGCAACGCAAGAGGACTGCTTAAAAGCAGCACATCAGTATGTTTTAAATTGCAGGAAACTACAATGTATTTCTGTATTGCAAGTACCCGTACATTCTAATTCTCTTTAGTAAGCTGAAAATATAAAGGCTCTGCATAGAACAGAACACATTTTTGTTGATCCAATTTTGCCTACCTAGTGTTTTCAAGAGCAGAGTTGTGTGAAGGAGCATTACCAATGGTGCAACATACTGCAGTGCAATTACACAAAGATAATAGAATACCCGGGCCACCTGGGAAAACAGAAGAGAGTAATTCATGAGTTCTGGCTGATCAAAGCAAACCTTTATGAATATGTCTAGGAAAAACAAGCAATTTATTAAAAAAACAGTACTTATGCATTAATGCTGTTTTAAAAGTTTTCTAGCACATCTTGACATGTGACATGTTGTCTTCAAAAGACCTAATGAAGAAATCCCTATAAAGAACTCTACTTTCAGGACATTTACAAATCTGAGAGGAAGTGCTGAAAGGAAATAATTAAAAGCATCAGTTCTGTTAAAACAAACAGAATCAATTTGCTTCTGCAAACTGCATGTCATCATTCAAAGATTCCTATTTCAATACACCAGAATCAAAGCTAAATATATATTTAATTTTTAAAGTCCACAGTGATTTACAAACTAAATCCCACTTCAAAAATGAAGTAGTAGTCACAGTCCAAAGCCTCATAAAAAGTAAATGAAAGTTCGGTTAATATTGCAGTCCCTTTTCAAAGGCAAGATATTTTTAAGTTTTCCAACTGTGAAACACCAGTATTTTAAAAACAGTGACAAGATGATTTTTCATTAGCAGTTGATCTAAACCAGCATTTAAATGGTCTTTATTTCAGGTATACATTATGGTTCACTGAAATCCACTCAGATTTATCCCTCCCCCTGCTCCCAACCTGTTCCATCTTTCTCAAGATTGTCACATTAGGTATTTTATATAAGCTATTGACCTAAAAGACTAGACCAAATAAAGAAGGAAAAATTCCTAAAATCAATAGCAAGCAAGCAATGAAATAAAACTAACTGGATTTTAATAAAAAACAGAATGCAGAGTGGCAAAAAAGATAAAGGCAGACATGACATTTTTGGAAATACCTCTAAAACCTCAAAGGGCTTCGTGATGAGCAAGCATCAAAAAACTAACACGAGAAGAAAAAGTAGTAAGGCACTGACAGAAGAAAAATCATGAGACAAAAAATATTGTAAGGTAATTGATGGAATATGATAAAAAGAACAAATTAAGAAGTCATGATCACTGTAGGATGACAGATAGGAAAGACTTTCCTGGCAGAAGTTCCAGAAGAAGATAAAGCAGACATGGCTAGTAAAACAAGACAGGACTTCATTTAATGGCTATGGCCTTCTTAAAGAGAAGATACGGAGAAACTGGATAAATGGATTTAGGAAACGCCACATGAAACACTATTGTTGTTTTATAGATAGGATGAATGCTCCCAGAACTAAAATTATGCGTTCACAGCAACCAGCACAGTTCTATCCTAACCAGGTGCTTCTACCTGTATTTCCTAATCTTTTTTCTGAAGCAAACTGCTAGCCACTTTGTTTGTAAATAACTACTGCATAGTCCCCTTACAACCTTCAGATATTCATTGAAGCCAAGGGCAAGATTATAAGTAATAGTGACAATCCTAAGAGAGGAATCTGTGTTTTATGGCATACTTCAGTATTCCTCCTGCAACACACCCCAACCCAGCAGGACCATCAGGCAGCACTATCATGCAACACTAGAAAGGTAAGCTTATTTTGCAGGCAACACAAAACACCACTCTACAAAAAGCTTAGGAATTTCTAATGGTATGTTTATTGGTTGATGGTATGTTTTATTACTTTTCTTACAAAAAAAAAAAAAGAGAGAGAAAAAAGTCAAAGAGATCTTTCCTTTGCCACAGTAACAAGATGGGCAGACAGTTTTTTAACTAGACTAGTGCACTTGAGAGTGGTCTGACAGAATTAAACACGTCATTTTGTCCCAAAATATAGCCACCTTATCTTGAATTTTGCCTCAATTCAAAAATCATAGTTGGGATTAGGTAACAGTATTTTAACCTTCTATCTATATTCAACTTCTTTTTTTCCCCATGCTGTAGCTACAGATCACCACTCATCCTGTGCCCTCCCCAAGATCTATTCATGCTGAACAGAAACACATCACATTTGTACATATCTCTAAAGAACAATTCATGAAGGGAACTTTCATAACAACTTCTGAATAACTTAAGACAAGCCATCTGCATAATATGGATGATACATCTCTGCATATTTTGGTTTGCAGAATTTCTCTGCAGTGGTGCTACTTTATAGGAGATAGAGTTTAGGAAGCTTCATTCAGATTTCAGGTCTGGTGCCACAGTAGACATAACAAACTGGAAAAAAACCATTTGTACAGACAGAGCACTCCAAATATGTAACCTCAGTGCTACCATACTTACCATTTTCTGTAAATCAACCATACTTATTCTGCCAGCTTCCTTTTTCATCTGATCCACACTTTTCTGGGCTAAATTCAGATAGGCCTGTAAATGATGACGCATCATAGCCAAACGCAAAGCACACAACAGGATAATAATCCACAACCTCACGGTGTCAAATGTATCTTCTGATATTCTGTGGATAAAAAAAAAGGGTAATGCTGTTTTCCAAAGGTCACGTTACGACTACAGAGTTGTTTGTATCATCTGTAAAGAAATATTGAAGCATATTGTCAAAAATACTTAACGCACAACCTACAGTTAGGAAGTTCATGTGCAAGTAATATTCACTTTTGCCCTCAGCTTCTCCCTCTACTGCTACTTCTTAGTAGCCCTGTTACAGCATTAGATCCAAATTAGTATCCATTTGTCTGTAAACACGAACAGCTCTTAAATGCTTAAACGCTGACTAATGAAGAGAGGACACTGAAAAACAAGCTCGCTCAGATAATTACAGGTTTTGAGACACCCAGTTCTAGATAACAAATGTGTACTTCAGTTACCTTAGATACTCTGTTAGAGCACAACCCTCACTTTAAGATAAAGTGAGGAACAAAACTGAAGTACAACATATGTATATTTGCAATGTTTTATATAATAGTTCAGTGGTCATAGAATCACCTTAGAAGTATATCTTTGACCTAGGAGGCAATAAAAGTCTCAGCCAATTGTATCTGTTTCAAGTCTATTTGAGTACTACTATTTTGAATTATCTAGACTAATAGCGACAATGACAATCACCTGTGCTACTTGTACAATATTTATTTCAGATACCACTCTTCCTGAAAATTCTTTCCCTTTTTATGTTTTAAACATTTTTAGCTATCAACTCCATATGCAATTCATCCACACATAGATCATAAGACAAATTGCTGAGGTCAGTTCTCATACCAATGAATGTCAACTGTCCTCAGTGAAACCATTCCTCTCCTACACCAATATGTAAGATACAGGGTTCCAGAAGGTAGCAGTGTGGTGGTATTCCACCTCTAGGAAGAACAACCCATCACTGCCAAGGAGATGCCAGAAGATAGCAGCTTTTTGGGAACCATCACCTTAAGATTCAACACTCTGCAACTAATTCTCGTTCTTCTGAAATAACAGAAGCTCTTTAGAGCTCAGCTGCAATGTCCACAATACCTTGACAGCAGATGCTATTAAATTTTAAGTCTTTCACGTTTCTGTGACTTTCACAGGGCACTGCTTAGACTTATGGTTTTGTTCTCCATACCCCAGAAAGAATTTTTAAAGGGAATCTTACAAAGGGATGCTCTCTTTGCCCAAAGGTGGGTTCATAATGTAGTCCTTAGTGATTGGTTTTACCCACAGTAGAACCATAAATAAAGGTGCCAAGAAGTTTATATGTAGCAATGTTCTGAAAGAAGAAAAAAAAAGGGGGGGGGAGGGGGAGTTATTAAATACAAACAATTACCATACTGTTGAAACTGGGGGTACAGATTCAAAAGGAGAAATCCAGATTTTAAAATCCAGAATTTAAAATCTGAATTAAAATCTGGGAGAAAGGTAAATAGGAAAATTACTTCCCTATTTTATAGGTATGACTTATGTTTCAACAAAACAGTAAAATTACATACTGTGAAATCATACAGGTTGTGGCTTTTAAAAAGTGCTCTCAGAATACCTGAAAACTTGATTTATTCCAAACAATCTAACTAAAGGAGCTAGCTGCATTATGTCACACTATAGTAAAAGACAGTTGTTGAAAATTTCCATACAACAGTATAATACCAACCTGCGCTAGCTATTGCAGTTTTACTCCAGAGAGTCAGCACCTCAGATAATTATGGGAAATACGCTGCTATTTTACTATTTTTTTGGTCTATTAAAAATGTACCCAGATTAATTTCCATTATCTATACAGACCAGGGGAAACAGTTCTGAGAGGTCAGATTTCCCAGTTTAATGAAGATTTTTAATTAGGAACCTTGACTAAATGAAACTTGGTACTTACATTCAATTAAAGATACTCAGACAAAAAAAAAAAAAAAGGCCAGCACAGATACTCCACTTTAAAAGCATTGTATGAAACTGCACAGTTAATGTAAAAGTAGTACTCTTTTGTAATCTTTGGGTACAAAACAGACAGCAGAATTTAAAAAAAGGAGATAGTTTTCTGGAGTTTTTCCTGAAATTAATATCCTTCTTCATTTCTGAACCCCATATTCCAATCATTTTTCATTACTAAAATGAAATGGAAACAGTTGAAGACTTCAGTGCTGCAGAACTGGTGGTTTTGCTAGTGCAATGTACCCTCACTAACAGAATCAGCTTGTCTATACTTCCATCTCCAACTGGAGTGCTTCTACACTACAGAAAAAATGAGGTAATCAAAAGTTATTCTGAAGAACAGAAGACCTTACTGAATTCAAACTGCTAAGCTTCCTAAAACCATTAAAATGTTTGCACATTTCAGATGTCATCACACACACATTTAAATCATTGGTTTCAGATGAAGAAATAAGCACTGCTAGTTATTCAGTGTTGCTAGGGAACACGGCAGCATCAAAGAACAGTCCAAAGCATTCCAGTAACTTGTGAAAACATTTTACCTGAGCTTCCACTTATTTAAGATATCCTACTGAGTTAATGGACTGGAATATGGCAAAGGGTGGCAAGAATCCCTTTCTGTTTATTTGAGTACAGGGAGAAAGGCTG
>JANXJC010000078.1:5327901-5340090 GCA_027564655.1 Leptodon cayanensis | reverse complement strand
GCCCTGCTGTCCTGGAGATGGCTGAACTCCTGCCTGCCCATGGGAAGTGGGGAAGGAATTCCTTGGTTTGCTTTGCTAGCACACGTGGCTTTTGCTTTACCTATTAAACTGTCTTTATCTCAACCCAGGAGTTTTCTCACTTTTATCCCTCCGATTGTCTCCCCCATCCCACCAGGGAGGAGTGAGTGAGCAGCTGTGTGGGGATTAGTTGCCAGCTGGAGTTATACCACAACAGAGACTTAGCCCTAATTCTTGCCTTCTCATTTAACTTTATTATCAGTTGTTCTTCTATTCATTCATTGTCTATAAAAAAAAGATATTCCAGCATTCACTGCAAACAAGCGCTTGATATGAAGAATCGGGATATATTTGAAATAATATACTATCATCTTCATCCACTTAGTCTTACCAATAGTGTCCCTTTCAGTCACAGATTTTGTTTCCAGATGAAGATCAATGTCTTTCGGAATGGTTAAGGGTTTGTTTTCAATATGACCATTATATTTTCTGTAAAAATAAATAAATAGATAATACACACATGGATATGACAAAATATAAACTTTTTCAATATATAACAGCATTCCAAATTTAAGAAAAGTGCAGACCACTTTTTTGCCAAATGCAAACACTTTTATCTATCTAGCTAAAAGCATTAACTCCAGTTCAAATTTTGAGAAACAACCAGGTATGTCTATGATTCCCAGCTTTATCTTGCAAGGCTCTGACATACTACTGTGGTATGGGTTTAAATGTCTTCTATATGCTGCATCCCGAGCATGTATTAGGGCAAGATCCAGTGGCCAGTAATTACTTCAGCCCACTGATTTTCTCTGTTCAGGGAGCTACAGGGTGTTCTAGGAAGTTCCCTCAGTCTCAAAAGGTTAGTGATACAAGCACAGCGACAGAACAGAATATATCCACCCCGCCATGCAGATAACCCTGAAGAAAATCAAACTAAACTCAGACTTTTTAATTGAAGTCTAGACCAGGATGCTGAAAGACAGGAGTATTAAAAGTCTTTGGATTGAAAGTAAGTAAAAACAACAGACAGACTTGGCAGTGTTAATTTATTGAATGTTCACTGGAAATAACAAGCAGTAATCTATCTTGGAAGATAGCTGATAAGAAAAAAAAGATAAAAAAAATGTATTTCCCAAAAAAGCATTAGGTTTTTTTGTCACAACAGGGTGCTCAGCAAGTACATCATGTGAGCTAGACTAACCTAGATCCTTGAAAAATCCATCCTCCTAGCCATCAATCAAAGACAATTTTAAGGTAGTTTTCTAATCTAAAAGTGTATGTGTAGAAATACTACAGACTTGTTTCAGTTCATACCCTGCTTATGAAAATAAGCAAAAAAACCATTACCGCAGTATTACCAGCAATCCCAGAGATCCAGTACATCCATCGTGCTCTCTTTGGGGAGACAGACAAGGCTAAGTACATCATGATACATACAGCACCAGGGATCAAAGCTATGTTCCAGGGCCATAAAGAGTAACACGCAGATTTATTTGTTCCTATCATAGAGGAGGCTTCTTGCTTACACAAAAGGAAAGAATAAGGCAACTGATGGTTGATCCTCACACTGCTAAAACCTCCCTGGCTTCCAGTATTAAGCAACTTGAGGATAATTTAAGCCAGGGATTGCATCACCTTCTGAAACCATCACTTTTCAAAACTTACATGAATTTGCCTAATCCCTTTCTGAACCAGTGTCCTGGTTTCAGCTGGGATAGAGTTAATTGTCTTCCTAGTAGCTGGTACGGTGCTATGTTCTGAGTTCAGTATGCGAAGAATGTTCATAACACTGAGGTTTTCAGTTTTTGCTAAGTAATGTTTAGACTAAAGTCAAGGATTATTCAGCTTCTCATGCCCAGCCAGCGAGAAGGCTGCAAGGGCACAAGAAGCTGGCACAGGACACAGCCAGGGCAGCTGACCCAAACTGGCCAACGGGGTATTCCATGCCGTGGGACGTCATGCCCAGTATATAAACTGGGGGGAGTCGGGGCTGGGGAATCGCCGCTCGGGGACTAACTGAACATCGATCGGCAGGTGGTGAGCAATTGCCACACACATCATTTGTACATTTCAATCCTTTTATTATTACTGCTGTCATTTTATTAGTGTTACCATTATTAGTTTCTTCTTTTCTCTTCTATTAAACCGTTCTTATCTCAACCCACGAGTTTTACTTCCTTTCCCGATTTTCTCCCCCATCCCACTGCGGGGGGATGTGAGCAGCTCTGTGGTGCTTAGTTGTTGGCTGGGGTTAAACCACGACAACCGATATGAAACTTGCTGAGCTGTGTAGTGTCTTGTAACACCAAGTTCCACAATGTGTGTCCAAAATTTAGAAGTTCTTAAATCTACTCTACTAGCATCATTCAGTGTCTCCTTCTACAACACTGTAGTAGAGAAAAGGCTCATTTTCGTCTGGAGCTCTGAAACTATACCAACATCATGATAGTCCCTTTCCTGAAAATAAGCCACACTACTAGACTTTAAATTGAAGAAAACCGATGCCCTTAGAAGAACCTGAACAAAGTCACAGTTATGTGAAATTGGGCTGAGAGATCACCATCACTAACTAGGGTAAAACTTACCTCATCACTATTAAAAAACCAAAATCATTAAAGCAGATCAGAAAATGTTTTGTTAGGTTAAAAAAAAAAAAAAATCAAACCCAAAACTTAAACCCCTAAATGGCTAGAAGGAAACAGTAAACTCTACCACATTTTAGAATAGCACCTCTTAAATTAGAAAAGGAAAGATGGATTTTCCTCAGAAAGATGAGTTACTGGGACATAAGCATTAAAAAGAAACTCAGTCAATCAATTGTGAGCTTATTTGCAAGGAATGATGTCGTCTCAGCTAATGTGAGAGATAAAAATACAAGCAGAAAGCATTAATAATTTTTTTTTCCAGGTGATATTAATTCCTAGTATCATCCAAAGCACAAGAATTTTAATGGACAAACTAAAACTGAGGATAGGAATCGAAAGCATTACTCGGAAAATTCAGGGGCTCAGATCTAAACAAGAAGTCCCAAACGCTGCCCAGCCACTTGAGTACAAGTACAAGCCTCTGTGTGCTTCCCTGCTCCTAGTTGTACTCTGATGTTTTCCTACTGCATGCACCCAGGAGTACCATCATCATGAGTGAGATGAGCATTTTGATAACTGAAGCCATTTCAGCTCAACAAAATTTGGTGTTCCTACACTTTAATTATCCCAGGGGACAAATAATCCAAGAGACACAGTCAGAACATACCCAGGATCATTGACAGCTTTAATTCAAGTAATTCATAGTAGCTATGGACCTTCTCATTAGCCTAACAATTTAATGTAACACAAATTATTCTGAAATAGAAAATCTGCCTAATATTCATGTGCTATTATAACCTACAGTATAATATACTGAAGTGTAATATGCATTGAATAAAATGGACTAGAATGTCACACTACAGCTGTTTCTAAGGCTAATTTTCAAGCAAATTCCTTGGACCTCCTTTTGTTATTTCTCTTTTAATTAGTTCATATTGGAAAAGTATTTAGGTAAGGAGCAGGTACTACGTTTTGCAAGACTATGGGCTTGACAAAGCAAATTCTTTATCTTGGAAAGACATGGGGAAAATCACGTAGATGCACCCTTATTTCTCCTACGCCATCTGTTTCACATCTCCTTGGCTCAAGGGAGCAGTGCATTCCATTTTGTGCAACCAAAAACAGTACATCCAAACCAATTCAACAGAAACAATTCCTACTTTAAACTACAGCTCTCCTCCAACACCAGCCGCTTCTTTAGAGGACACAGAGGTATATTTATTGACTAAAAAGTAAGTGCATTATTCATTCTGTAGTTAAAACAGCAAAGCAAAGAAAGCATCACTTAAGCCTCCACATTACCATCTTGGTTTCTTTGAAGTTTCATAACTCCTTGTGATTAACAGTTACCCTCATACAAACAACTACCTACAACTATTACAACTGTATTCTCTTGGTTACATGTTAATATAGTAAGACAATTGTATCAATCTTACAATAACTAAATCACACCAATAAAATTTTGACTGCACAGACATAAAAACGCAGCATTGCGTTTGAAACATTAAATGTAGAAATTAGTAACTGAAAAAGGACTTAATGCACATATAGGTGACTTGTGATACAGGATCCTACTAAATTTCACAGAAAGTTTTCCAACGATTACACAATTAAACTTACATGTCAGTACACATTAACATGCCATGCTTCCACTCAGCTGAGAGCATGTAATTGCTCTGGTGAAAGTGAGAACACACATGTTCTGGATGGCAGAAGACTGGCAAGGCTGAGGAAAGGCAGTAAGAGCCATGTACAATTATTATTTGGCAGTGCAATTGCATTTTGCTGTTTAAGGCTCCTATGGGAGGACTTATAGTTATGTAATTAAAGTTATTTTACATATGAATAAATATCACTGGTTAAATGGACAGTTAAAAATTGTAATGCTATTCACAATTATTTTGCCTCACCTTGTTACAGAAAACTGTTAGATAAAATAAGTTTCTGAATTTGAAAGACTATTGCAACAAACATGTAAAATTAGTTATTTGACATTGAAGGAACAACTTAAATCTTTACCCCAAAGTGTGGCAAATGAGGTTGTTAACCATATAGCTTAAGAACTATGAAACAGAAAAGAAAAAAAAAAATCACATTACAATGAACAGATTATATGTGCAGTTTGTGGATTAACACAAGTGTTAAGAATTATAAAAGAGTTCATGCTGGAATAAAAGAAAAAGGACTAAACGAAACCTCCTATGCCACAAAAAAAAAAAAAAAGGGNNNNCCGCGGGGTGGGTTTGTTTTTTTTAAACATAGCCAATTCAGAAACCTTGCATCAACATAGGCAGCTCCACCACCTCAAGATGTCTTGGTTCTTGCTGCAGTTGTACTTCTGGTAAGGCTGTTCCAGAACTTCATGCCTGAATGTCAGAAATCTATTTCCAGCTTAAGCTGATAGACAGCTATCCCATCACTCTCAGTCTTCTTTTTGCTAAGTTAAACAAGCCAAGCTCTTTTAGCCTCCTCTTGCAAGACGGACTTTCTGTTTCCTGGATGATCTTAGCAGCCCTCTGTTCACCTGTTCATGTACAAATTCATTTTTCTTGAACATGAGTGATCAGAACTGTACACAGTAATCCAGATAAAGTTCTACACTGGTGCCTTGTCCAAAAGGATTAATATTTCCCTATCTCTTCTACTAGAAATATCTCACCTAACACATCCTAGAAGCACATTTACCTTATTCACAGCTGCGTAAGAGGGGTGGCTCACAGTAATCCTATGTTGAACTAATATACTCAAATCTTTCTTCTCTTGCTTCAAGATGAAGAGCTTCAATCCTATAGAAGATTTATTTTCCTCAGTTTTCATCCAAATGAATACATTCACTAAAAAAAAAAATCCTTGCCACCAAATTCACAATTTCACAGACCAATTTTGTGGACTGGAAATCATCCCATTCTGCACAATTTTGGCATGTTCAACCCTGTTAAACTGAAAGAATACAGTTTGGTGCAGAGCTGTTACAATTAATGCAAGCAGGGCAGTCATACGCAACTAGCAGTTTTTAACTCACACAAAGACAAAAGTTGGCCAGCAAAGTTGTTATATGGATCATGCTGAGAAAAAAGAGAGGGGGGAAAAAGGGAAAGAAAAAAAGCTTAAAACAAGTATTTACCTATCTTTTTTGCTCCTCCCTCTTTGTTTCCCTGCAAGAATCCGTAGTTCTTCTTCAGTGGGATGCTGATACCACCGTAAACTAAAGAAAAAGAAAATCTCAAGTAAAACAACGTCAGTATTAGCAATTTAGAGTGGTTTTCTAAAAAAACTATATAACAACACAGATCTATATGCATATTAAGACACTGGTCATTTGCAACACCTAAGCAAAACACCCTTGTGTCCAAGTACCAACTCTGCCTGAACAGAACCACCACAGATAAACTTCAGTTCTCTTCAGCGTATGAGATGTTTATTGATAATAGAAAGCTTTGCCACTTTACCATTCACTTCTCAAAACACCAAATTTTCAAGTTATCATCAAATACAGCAAACAAGGTTGTACCGATATTGGAAAAAGATCACTAGAATAATTATACCATTATAATTACCCATCAGAACCATATTCTAAATGATTTTATAAGTAAAATTATGCCTTACAAAAAAACAGCAATTTTCCAGAATCCAGAACAGCTATTATCAAATAACCATTACCAGCCTTTCTTCTTAGGCAGAGCACATCATATCATCAACATTCCTTTCCTAAACACCTCCTCAGTGATATCTTCAACCCCTACTTGCAAAAGTGCTATTAAAAAAAAAAAAGATCACTAATTTACATGTAGCTGAGCAGCAAGTTTTTCCACTTTTACAAGTCAATGCACCATCCATTGCTCATTTATTTAAAAGGCAAGTAGTGGCAAGGAAATTGTGAAGAGGAAAAATAGAGATGGTTAAGTGTCTAACATTTTACCTTAATCTCTAAGCACGTCAAGAACCTTAGTAGCTGAAACAAGGCCTTTTCCACATTCAACGAGGGAGGGTTGCTGTCCAGATGCAGGAAGGATGTCACTCTGACCTCCATTCTGAAATGCTGAGGCACAGAGCCCAAGTATTAACAGGAACACACTTGGGAAATTTATCTGTATTTATGTGGAAGTACTTTTCTGGAGCAGGAGGCCACTAATTGGTGACAGGGGTTAACATGGGATAATAGTTAGAGATGATAATGGAATCTACAACCAACAGTACTTCTCACATTATGAAAAATCTCATCAGGTAGGACCATTCAAATCTACACTGGCAAATTAGAGATTATGTTACATCCAATTTCAAAAAGGCAAGCCAAATCTGGAAAATAAACATCAAACCCAAACAACCTCAAGCCACTTGATAACACTTGATTCCTAACTCTGTTCTGGAAAAGCCTCCCGTCCCAAGTGGAAGTCTGGTCCACCTGTCTTTATATTTGCAGAATATGGCCTTTCATGTAAATATAGAAAATTTTGTCATTCTTCATGGAACATCATCTACATAACAAATGCTGAGGGAGGTCCACGTCTACAAGATTCGTGCTAAAAGCAGAAACGGTCCTAAATGCAAGCAGCCACAACAAGCAATATTATACATCCTCTACCTTCCTTCTGACAGCATAGACATTTCATGTGTGCACACGTGCCACAAGAGACACTGAATAAAGACTATGAGAAAGAATAGGTACAATTTTAAAGAAATGTATGTCTCACCGAGCATATGCCTGCCTGGTAGATCTTAAACAGGAGATGTGCCTGTCTGTCCTGATACTGTCCTTGACACTACACTGAACTTGGCTGAGGACAGGGAAGTGGGAATGAAGAAAAATGGTGTGACAAAAATACAACACATTTTAGGAGGAGCTCCCAGTTTCAGCAGTTTAATTGCTGGTATAATTAAGCACTAAACAGGCAGTTGCACAGAGCTCATGGACACCATCTTAAAACAACTTAAAAACTGGCATAATGGATAAGTACCAGTTCAAGCCAGCAATATTACAAGGAATACAGTCTGGTTAATAGGGGGTTCCATGAGCCTGTGTCAGTAGGTACTGCTGTGGTACAGAATCAGCTAAAGCTGGAATTTCTTCAAGAGAAAACAACTTCAGTACCAGTCAATAATACATCACAGAGATCCAAACCATCACAGCAAGTTTCCCTTGAAGGAGTGTGGACACTGCCTGTTCAAAAACTGAAAACGCCAAATACTACACACTTTGCATGAACAAGGAGTTGGGGGTGGGGGGGAGAATATAAGAATTTTGTTTGGGGGCTTTTTGAGGCATCAGTAGGAGTCAAAGTTATTTCATTAATTTATTTTTATCATGTGTGGTCCCAGCTGAAAAATTTGCTGTCTGGAAACTCTGCTGCAAAAGAGACTTTCTTAAGACTGAGAATCACACAGAAACCTGAGCATCTACCTTTTCATCCAAGAAGATAAAACTACACTGAAGATAAGAACTTCTTCCTATCTTTCACATGACCTAGAGAAAGTGGGGGAAAGTAGAGGAATAGTCTTCTGCTTTGTCATTCACCATCTCCCAGATCTGAACTTGGCATGCTGAGAGTACCACAAGTAGTTCTGTAATGATGAAAATCACCAGTGTTGGAAAGCTAATTTTTCAAAATCTTTCCTGCACAGATACAGAAATAGTATATAATACAGCAGAACAGACAAAATTCTTGTTCTGTGTAACATACTAACACAAATCAAACACTTAAACTACAATTTGCTCTTAATTACACTACAGAATTATGTTGCAAGTGATTCATAATTACAACTAATAGGATACAAGAGTTTGGGGATTTTTTAGTTAATAAACCCTACATACTTTGCATTTAAAATCTCAAAACCAAGAGATCTGAACATTTTCTTAAAAGTAGAGCTAAAAAAATGTAGTTTGTACCTGGTTTAGCTTATATATGCTTAAAACTGACATCCCACAACTGATTACTCTGTAGCTTTGACATATCCAAGTTAGTGTGAATAACAGCAGCAGCACAGATATGCCCTAGTTAATTTGAATGAAGGTCATTAACGAATGTACAACAAAACATCCATTTACCCCTGTCTTCCTGAAGTGGCCTGAAAATAGAACATAGCTGAGTAACTTAAAAGCAACATTTTGGTCGAGAATGCTTTATTAGTTAAAAATGCAAAGGCCTATGCAGATACTTAGGCTGCTACTTCATTGACTTCAATAAGTAAGGATATTCAAATTCTGTTCAAGCTCTGAAAATAGCACTGATCGAAAAAGTTTGCATTTCTTTACAAATTTAAGTAAATAGCTTTTCAACAATCAACGACAGTTGTTCATTCTGTAAACAAATAATTATCTTATGTCTATCTTTCAAATTTTAAAATGTCTATGTTTCCTTTTAATGGACTTTGAATGTAGACATACAGGCATCTTGAAACCAACTGGCCACTTCAGAGTTTCTGGCTTGTCTAGTAACATGTTTATCCTCCCTCCCATTTGGCAAGGGCTATCTGTAGACATTTCAGACTACCTTGCTTAGAAAAGCCTCCCAACCCTTTGGAGGAAAGACACTTAAACCAAATAACTTAAAAACCAGTTTTGGGAACCAAAGATTACTTGAAGTATATTGACAAAGGAAAGGAGGAGCAGGCGGTAACTTTTCCTAGGAAAGCTGGACTGCTTAATAGCGTGTCTGCCTGTGTCTCTACACTTACCTGTGTACAAAACCCTCCACCACCCCACCCACACAAGTCTGTCAGAGAAAACGCTGTTGCAAAAAGACAGCACTAAGGAAAATGGGTTAACATAAAAGACAGTTTGTCAGCTAAACTAAGAAGAAAACTGGTTTTCTTTCTGCCATTAAAATTCAGATTCTTGTTCCAGTGAAGTTCCTGACTTGTTTTTATTTCTGGAAAACAGAATTATTTCTGGCTCTTTACATAATTCTTGTATTCAGGAGGTTATACACAATGACTGAAATTACAATGCACTAAAATAGTTACCAGATAAATAGAAGAACACTGTAAAGCAACAATGAGATTTTCAAGGCTACTAACATGAAAGGCAATAATAAGGGTCCCATTGACTTCAGTGGGAGCAGAATTTTATAAGCACAAATGCAGAAATCCTGCTTTATGTATTTGTCAATCTGTAGGTGTGCAAAGATAAAAGGAGAAAAGGATTATGAAAAATACTTGAACAGCAAACCTCTCCCTACCATTGGCACAAGGCATGCCTTAGAACAAGGATACAGAAAGTGAAAACTTCACAAGAATTAAGAACATGGGCATAATATTGAGCAATTCTTTTAAAAGAGCAATTAAATATTTACATTTTGAAATAAAAATTTAAATAAATCTTTTAAACAGGACATAAAAAGTAGAAAATGTCATTTGAATAATAGCTGATAAAAATACTATGGCAGTAACACACCTTAAAAATAAATGGTATGCAATTTCATATTCCTTAATATAATATTCTTTTTAGAGCACAAAAAAGGTGATCAATATCCTGCAGATGTGGTCAACAATGAACTTCACACAACTAAGAGTATGACTCCTGTTCATATTATTCACCTGACAATTACTGTTTTCCATTATACCTAACCAGTGATACCTAAACGCATCTACACAACAATTAGAGTAATCTTTCATTAGCAACTCTTTGGGTGATGAAATGGGGAAAATCAAAATGAAGAAAGTTGGTAATTCTGAGATGCAGAGGAAAAAAGGCAATGGAAAATTATATGAGACTGGTTAAGACTCCTACAGAGCACATTATTATTCAAGGATACTCCTTCAGAAATCAGGGAGTAGACATTTGGTATTCTCAAAATTTTAACAATTACAAAAGACAGCACACTACCTTCTAATCATACAAAGTGTTTTTCTTCCCAAATGAAAAAAACACAGTGCCTATGATTCTTTTAATATTTAAGATACTGATTTATATTCAAAACAGCTGCTGGGTTTCATTTTTATTATGGATACAGGCACACAGGGAATGCTCCCCTTGCAACTCATTATGTCTGTTTGATCTATTGTTATGAGGAAGTAGTGTACTGAAATTTATACTAATCCTGTCCTATGAAGTATTAAAAAAAAAAATGAATTTTTAATAAATACCTAAGCACTCTTTATATGCAAGGCTAATCAGCAGGTGGATTACCAAGAATACTGAGGCAGTGTAGAGAAAAAAATCCATCCATTCTTCAGTGTCTTGTATTCAGTTTAGCTTTTTAATATTAAAGTACGTAGCTTGCACTGTTAATAATATAAGAGCTGGACAACAGCTAACTTTATGACTGATACAATTAATAACAACAAACAAGTCTGTTCTTTTACAGCAACACTGTCTTTACACCTTGAGCCTGTAAGTCAGGTGTCACAATGCTATAGTAATGAATTTAAGAACAGCAGATTAATTATTTTTCAAGAAAACAACCTAAATTAGCATGTTTTACTGTTACTACTCTAATGTATAATTGCATTACCATACTCACACGCCATACAGCAACTGTTTCTTATCTTACCTGCCACTACAGAGAAGCCAACGAGCAAGAGAATAGTGAGGTATGATCTTCTGTATGACACTAGCCATTACCATGGTAACCACCAACTGTACACCTATCACACCCTGTAGAGGAATAAGTTAATAACAAGTCAATATGTGTTTTAGAAAAGTGCTAAGTACCTTTAAAAACAGATTAAAAAATTAAAAATACCTTGTATGGTAGAGATAACATTTTTTGGTTCTTTTTAAACTAGAGAGGAAAAAAAACATACTGTGTCAGTTTTCAAGAAATCCCCTGGAACTTGCTATAATCAGTTACATACTTCATCAAAGGGAAAAAGCATTGCCAGGTCACGAGGCCAGTAACGTATGTCCCCTGTTTCACAGACTGTAAGGCCACATGTGGACGTGGCATTTCACAAGATATTATGCCTTAAAATTACATCACTGATTACAATCTTTGGTTTTGTGGTCTCTTCAGTTCTAACAGGACTTAACAGCTGACACTGCACAACCCCCCCTGGAATTAACAATAATTCACAACATCTGCATCGTGAAATTTCAGCCTTTGAGAGGGGAGGGCACACAGGAATCAGCATAGCTTCACTTTAACGTCCAACCCTTGATCAAGATTTGGCACTTCAGCAAAGCCAGCAGCAATCTCATTCCCAGTCACTCAGCAAGCTTTATTTCTGACTATTGGTTGTTGCTGGTTTTGTTTGTTTTTTTTTTTTAATAAAGCAACTGTAAACTTCTAAAGCTAAATAACAATGAGTGAAATGTTGTATCGTATTACTTCTATCCTGCACATGAAATTCTATAAACTAATACTAACACCATGTTAAAAACCAGCATGAAGCATGTACACCACATTTCTTCTATCTACAAGCAAGATTTTCATGCTTAAAACATCACGAGCAATAGTAAAAAGAAAACAGTATCAAACACAGCTAGGCAAGGGAAATTTACAAAAACATACAAGTAAAAAGACACTAAGAATCAGTGAAATAAGCTATTTCCACTCTTTTAAACTGTTTTTCAGAATGCTTTCTCATGGAAAGGAATACAGGCACTTTTTCAATGAGCACACAAAACACCACATTTAAGCGGTGG
>JANXJC010000078.1:5274113-5295393 GCA_027564655.1 Leptodon cayanensis | reverse complement strand
CACCTCCCTTGCCCCCACCTCCGCATCCCCCGGGAGGCGACCCCGGAGGCGCGTGTGTTTGTGTGTGTGTGTGTCCCCCAGCACCCACAGCACCCCCAAACCCGACACCCTCCCTCCACAGCACCTCGTTATCGCACTCCCTCCTCCAGCGGGGCCGGTGACCCCAACGTTAAACCTACACTTGATTAATTTTATGTTTTTGTCGTCATATTTATATATTTTCTCCTAGTCCTCGCATTTCTCGGTGGGCAGCACCTGGGTTTTTCCCCCCTCGTTGTGAGCTGCAGCTCAGCCGGCTCCTACAAGCCATTTCTGGGCAGAGATGAGGGGATTTATTTCTCCTCCTTTTACTTGGGGTTTCCTCTCTCTCCTTTCCATCGCTCATCCTGCAAAAAGTTTCTGGGGCCAAAGTTTCTGCAGAGAAAATCTGGGGAATGAGAGGCACCAGTGTTGGGGCGGGGGGGGGGTTGAAGATTTTTTTTTATTGCTTTACAGTGTAACCTGGTATCTGGGTTATTGTCATACTTCAGACTTCGGGCTGCGGTTTTGTCAGGCTCGGTAAATGGTGGGGAAGAAATCTGTGTTATCTGTTTGCAATGTGAGCAACGTGGTCATGCAAGGATACGGTCCAGGCGCTGCCCGGCGTGAGGCTGCGCGGACCCTCAGTGTGCCAAATAAATAGCTACTGATGCACATTGAGAGCAACAGTCTCTAAATAAAGTTAGGCATGTTTCTTTAAAATTTCTGAAATAGTGCCTGAGTTCTATTTATGTCTAAAGGTCCTGGAATAATTTGTTCTTGAAACAAAAGGAAAAAACAGCATGAAAGATAACACACAGCTGTGAAGACGGACAAATCAGAAACACATTTTTCTGTCTTTTAATTTCCTAAAGGAGAGGGTTTATGTCTTTGCATTTTATTTGCATGTTTTGACTTCTACCATTGTGTCTGTGGATATCAGTGACAGGCAATGTTCTTAATTCCTTTTTTTTTTCCGTTTGAAGCTCCATATTTGTGTTTGATTTCCTTGACAAAATTTCCACAGATATCAGATTTTTCACAGTTTTTTTCCGAAATAGATAGAACAAATCTTAATCTGGATAAGTTTGTGCTTCTAATATTTGTCAAATGTCTTTTGAACAATCAAAAATTCCAAATAAATAAGATAGTCACTTCACAGAAATTAAAGTAACTGCTGGTTTCTTTTAATTGAGAGAAGGTAAATTGACAGCATTTTTTCCTTACTTTTTGCTCATTAATCCTTTTTTTTATATATTTTCATTAGATTTTTCCTTCATTACAATCTATGTTCCATTACTAGCATTTCACTTTCACATCTCTCAAGTTCTGTTAAATTTTCTTTGAGAGATTAATAAACCTACAGGACAAAATGCCTTTGCTTTGCATCCATACAAAAGTCTATTTTCACATTTCTCCCAAAAATATTTTTAGATTCTTAATTAAAATAATTATATTTTGACTGAAAGGCAAATTAATGCTATTTTGATTAAAAATTGTGTGGGTTTTGGTTTTGGGTTGTTTTTTTTTTTTCCTTCCAGCAATTAAAGAACAGGTTTTCTGCATATTAGGAGATACTTGAGTAGGTGGTTGTTTCAAAGCTGCTTCCATCTAATGGTACAGTTTGGGCCTATTGTATTGAAAAAAGGATGTCTATTTGGGATGGTGTTTGACAGGGGGAATGAACGCAGACACCAGAACAATTATATTACAATCCCATTGGGAATGCCAGCACCAAGTTTAGCCAGACTGATGGGGCACTGTCTAGACGGTCCCTTTTGTGTATCAGCTGTTTTTTCCCTGCTTTATTGTCCAGCTTGAATGTATGGCTGGAACCTGCATATGGAGCCCAAACATAACTATTCCTGCAGCCATACTTTGCTGTAAACAACAAACAAAACCCCCGCAAACCGAATGCATCCTGCAATCATGTCCGTGTCAGAACGGTTATAAAACAGAAAAGTGAACAAACTCTGCTTTTGCATATGTCGCTGTGTGTCCATGTAGGCACACATATGCTTGCAGATAACTGTTCTGTAATTAAAAATGCAATTCAGTAGAATGATCACTTGAGATCACAGGTGGATGCATAGGAAATCCTGGCTGGGGCACTGCAGCTTTCTGTGGGGAGGGAGCTGGGGGTGCTTTTGGGGGGAGCGTTGTTTTACAGAAGACATGTAGATGAGGGTAGAAACGCTGTACTCTTTTAACGTGCTCCACCTCTTCCCCAAAGAAGATAGAAAATAAATAAAACAAGCAGGTATTGTGAAGAGGCAATTAGGAGCCACTGTACATGTAAATTACAACCTTTCATTTTTGAAAAGGGCAAAGGATAAAAAGAAGGAATATTTATGAAATGTTTACACTGTCATTAGTAGCGCAGACTGCTCAGCTTTTCACTTACTGAAGCTGATACTGGAGCTGGAATTAGGCCTTTGCTAAAGACTTGTAGGCCCATTTCATTTTTTTTTTTTAAAGGAGGAAGCATCAGAAACCTATGAGGAAGAAATTGCTACGGAACTTAGCTTTGCCAATTAATATGCATCTTGCCACTATGTCACAAGGACATTTTTTGCCACTAATGCCTAAAAGTCACTTTAGCCAGAAGCAGCCACTGATAACTCAAAAAAAATAAAAAAAAAAAAAAAAGACCCTGCCAAGATGCTCTGCTGAAGAAGTTTTGGGAACTGCATCACATACAGTCTGGTAAAAATCTGTAGGCTTTCTATGCCTGCATCTTTATCACCTGAAAATGGCACTCTGTGGGTAGGTACTCCTGGAGACGATTTTGTTTGGCCTTGGCAAGTCACCTGCTACCTACCAGGCTGAGCAATAATGGCTCATTTTTCACTCATCTTATCCGTCTGTGCCCCCTGTTTTTTATTTCTTTCTTTTTTTTTTTTTTTTTTTTAACTGGAAACTCATTGGGGAAATCTTCAGGCTACTTTTTATGGTTTTTTTCATTCTAATCAGGATTAGACTGAGGCATTGATAATAATGGACTTCTTGATAACACGCTTAATTGCAAACTTCCCTCGCTTTCTGCCAAGGATAGCTTTGCCATGGTCCTCCTGCACTGGTTTAGACCACTTGCTTTTAGAGTGTACCCATCCCTTGCAGATTTGCTATGTGGAAACACTCTACTTCAATTGATAGTGCTACTTCTAAAGCATCCCAGGAAGTCAGGTGTGATGGTTTTACGACCAGGAATAGTGTGCTCTTCTGATCGGCAGGATGGAAAGCCTGGTAATCAGTATTGCACGCAGACAGGTCACCCTGTGGAATCGCTCTGTCCTTTCTTGGCCTGGCATGAGGAGCAGAAAAGAGCAAAAATGTTCACGACAGCATCTATTGTCCCTGGAGTGAAGGGCATTCACCACGCAGCGTTTCCTACTCCATGTGTCTGCAGATGTCCCTTCATACGGCAGTTGTGATGAGGGCCTTGCAGGGCTCAGGAGCTGCTGCATCAGATGGCTGGGAAGCAGGCGTACAGAAAGGGTGACTTCTCACCAAATATATGTCTGTGAAGGGAAGTGGAGGGCTGATAAGACCTGGTAGAAGAATACAGTTATGACTTGACTTTTGCAAATGGAGCACCATCAGATTAAAATAATCATGTTAATTGAAATTAACCCATGAGAATTTGGTTAGAGCCTAAAAACCACCAATCTATAATCCCCTCTCACCATCAACAGAGAGCAGTTATGCTGTTCCTATGAAGCACATAAACCCATCTCTCTGCTTGCTTTCTCATTTTGTCTCCTTCTTCTCTTACCACTCCGCCTGCCTGACTATAAAGACGATGTCTTTGAGGTTGAAAATAAAAGTATAAGAAAGCACTTACATCTTATCTGTGTGCACTGTTCTTGACCTCTGGATAAACACATGCTTCTCTGGTTTTCCAAGCCATGATGCCCCAGCTCTCCCTGCTCCCTCAGGGTCTATCACAAAGTCTCCTGCTGTGGGCAAATTAGGTTGTGATTTTAAAAAAAAAAAAAAAAAAAGTTTGTTTCCAGGTTTTGATGGACACAGAAGGTTGTACAAGCCTGCAGAGTGATTAACTGCTTATTCTTGGTGTGTCAGGCAAGTTAAACGGTTGTGGAATTATGATTGCAATTACCGGACTCGGTGGCTGGAAGAAAGAAATGCCAGTTCAGGGTGACCGATAGCCATCACTGCGGGTGCCAGGATGGGTACTGCTGTGCACATTACCAGTGCAGAGCCAGAGCTGTCCTGCTAAAGGATTTACAAAGGAAAATCCACTTTGGGGCAGAGTAAAGCAGCTGCTGGTGGTGAGGAGGACATTGGGAGCCTGGACAGTTGGCACGTGTAATTAGTGATCAGCTTTGTCTAGGTACAGGGTAATTTCACCTGACTCCCCAGCACAAAATATCTGTGGCTTGATACCACTGCCTCAGTCACAGCCTGAGATGCAGTTAGGTAGGCAGTTTAGGGCTGTAATATGAGGAAAAATGGGAAAACTCATCTGCAGTATTGCCCCGTGAGTTGCACATCTTTTATACGTGAATGCCAATTGAGATCGCTACACACACACACACGACTCCTGTTAAATTTGTTCACTGAATCATATGTTATTTTACACCAAGAAGCACCTATGGAGGCCACGTTGTCCAGCCCTGCTCTCAGAGCGGTCCAGGTGGGCCAGGCTGTGCGGGGACACATCCAGCTGAGTTCAGAATAGCTCCAAGGATGGAGAGGTTGCAGCTGACCTGGGCAACTGCTGCCTCCATGGTAATAAGCAAATAAACAAATAAAATAAAATAAAGGCCTTTGCCCGATCTGGTGGGTTGCCGCCCCATACATCTTAGCACTTCTGCTACAAGCATCATGGCTGTTTGCAGGTGAGGATTCCCATCATCACATAATCAAGTGTCCAACTGAGACTATAATTAAGAAACTGTAACGCACACTCCAAGTGCTGAGATATCATAGCAATGAGTGTGACATAAATGCCCAGAAAACCTACACTAGCAAGTATTGTTTTAAAAAAAAGCTCAGGAGCCTTCCGAAGCATTAATCTGGGCTGAGGAGCATGTATATAATGTGCCCCTTTCCATATGGCGATGCTTTAATGTGACAAGGCTGAAGCTATGAGAGTAGGCATGATGCACAGCCATCCTCTCCACCTTTGCTTCCCCATCGCCTGGCAGCAGTTGTCTCTCCTTTCTTCCTCTCTTTCTTTCCTCTTTCTCGTTCCTAAAATAATCCTTTCACATCAGCACAGCTAATAGAGTTTTTATCAAGCTGGACCCCTAGTCTGTCGTTATTCTGTTTTTCCAGTCACCCTGTTTGTTCAAGTTAGAATAAAATTATTTAAATCAGTTTCTTGTAATCTTCAGTTATTTATAGATAAAATGATTTACATGTTTGTGAGCTATCTGCTGTGGGCACAGTATTACTGAAGGCTTTTCTTTGGGGATTACACCACCATTTAAGTTTATTTTCTTGTTTTCCACATCATGTTTTGATCTCCTAAAGGAAATAACTTATTCTCTCTATCTCTTTCCTTCTCCTGAAGATAAAATGCCCACTTTTGGCTACATTTATTTAAGAGAGTAATGTAGTTTATCAGTTTGCTTCTTTGGAACTAGAATTGAATTTGTGTTTGGAGACCATATGGCAAAGTCGCTCCTTTTTTTCCTCTGTGGTAAAAGAAATTCAGGAGAATTTTATCTATAAATCCTATATCTAACACTGATTATTTGGTTCCAAGTCTGATCCTCATTGCACTAACGTAAAGTTGGCTTATTTTTATTAAAGCTGGTAAAATTACATAATGGTAAAGATGGTGCTAGTAAATTAAAATTAGCTGTGTGCATTTACAGTAGAGTGAAATGGTTGCAATCCAGAATAACTGCACTTCGTAAGTCAGATCTGAATTTGGCCTGTCTTGTTTACTCCCTGTGCTGAGTTGAACTCAGTTGTTTCTTTTATGCAAATGGTTGGCATATCTAATATAATGGAAGACTATGAATAAATATCATGTCATCTGACATGGGTTATGAATGAGTTGACAGTCATTTCCCAATCATTACCAATGATTACCAATCAATTTCCACAAAAAGGAAAATAAACACTTTTTTTGTTTGGTTGGTTTAGACTTTATCTGAAGAATTTTTAATGTATGTATGATGGGAACTTCTCCAGCCTAGAAACCGAGGACCATTCTGGTTTAGGTGGACGTTAAAGATTTCATTAGGATTTTCTTGTTTAAAAAAAATTGGTCACTGCACCAACCATGCAGTGTGTCACCTGCTTGTAGACTTTCAGCTGTGCAAAGAGATATTTCCCCTTTGTACCTGTGATTCTATTTAATTCTGGCTAATTTTGTATATAAAATTAATATATTAATATTAATTAATATTAATAACAGATATTAAAATATGCATACATCTAAAATAACAAAGAAAATTCAGTGACAATGAATTTGTCACAAAGGAGTTCAACTTTCAATTTCCTAGTTATGATGAATGCAAATGGTAGTACCATTCTAACTTTATAGGAACCAAAGATGTATTTTATACCAAAAAAATTTAGAAAATGTGGTTTAGCCCTTTTTTTTTTTTTTTTTTTGGTGAATTTTGTTTTCCTGTTATCTTGGAAACCATTAAAAAAAAGATATTTTCTCGGTTATGCACTCTGCACTGTTGAATTTACTCCACTTCAAAAGGGCGATACAAAAGCCCAAATTCTTATGCCCTTTTAAAAAGCAACTAACCAGAAGGAGAAGAAACTAGACCACCAGAAAGTATACAATAGTCCTGAATTAGCAGAGAGATGAAGACGTTATTTAAGTCTCTCCTACAGTTCACCAATTTTTTCTGCATGTGACAGCTGCTGTGGGAGCATACATGGGACTCCGAAGGAGGAATGTGGGTGGAAGGGAGCTGAGACTAATTCAGTTCTTGCTCCTGCCTTGGTTGCTGCCTTCAGGCAAAACATCGACTCCTTATGAGAAGAAGGTTTTACACTTCTTTTTTTTTTTTTTGAAACTTTGCCTCCTCATTTTATTTTGCCCACCCTACAAGGAACATATAAATCCTTAGAACTGTTGTGTTTTTTTTTTCTTTAATAAGAAATAATCAATATTCAAACAATTGAGTTACTAATCCGTTAGACTGCAGTTTGGTCTCCCTTCTTCAAATACTCTGTGAAAAAGGAGTGACCAATGAGTACATTAAGCCTGGGGAAGCAGAAGCCAATTTAAAATACATAATGCACATCTTCCCATAAACACATTTTTGCAATACTGTCAAGGTCTGCTTTAAATAGGTTAAGACTCCAACTCAGGAAAGCTTCCCTGTTTCAGGAAGGGTATTTGAGGACTTGCTTAACTTTAAGAAAGTGCTCACGCACCTGTAGAGTGAGCGGGGCTAAGCAGGTGCCTCAGATAAAGCCCATGGGCAGAACATTTATGTCCTGGCTCTGCACTGCTTGTCCATCGCTGTGATGAGGTTTGCCATGCCTGACCCCAAAACAGTTAGCCACACTGCCCTGATTTTTGCAGACAGTGTGGGCATTTCAGAACTGGATTCACAGCAGCCAGCATGTGTTGGGGTATGTGTTTAACTGATAGTTACAAATAGTCCTCATTGAGGGGGAAGTCCCTTTCTTGCAACCTTCAGGGTTTAATATGAGATAGAGGAGTTAACAGATAAACCGGTAAAATATGTTTAAAAAGTGAAACCCTTAAACAATAATTTAACATGTCCCCTTGATCACCTAACCTTCCTGCTAACTATAGATCCATCTCCTCCAGGACTTGTTAAAAAAAATTCAAAACTCCACCATTTCAAAATCTGAAAATTCTCCCTTTCCCCCAAGTGTGAGTGATGTCTGCGCATGCCCAAAAAACAGGGAAGGAATTTCTTCTGTGCAAATTTTCCACATATCCAAAGATATAATGATTTTAATATCTGTCACCTTAACTGAGGATGAAGGTAGGAGTTTTATGTCTGTATAAAAGGGTTTTTCCTAAAAGGATTCATCATGTGCTTCTAGCCTCTAAAAAGCCCACGGTAATCCTCTCCAGGCAGCATATATCTGTACCCAGAAAAGTTATATTTGGTACTTTTTGAGGGTTTCATTGCTCTGTTTAGCCTTCTGTATTTTGACTGATAATTATTTAGGGAACTTGTCTTTACAGGCAGAGGCAGACAAAAAATAGTCTCTATGAAATATTTTAACACTGTCTTAAACACTCCTAAAATAGTTTTTTTGTAAGCACATATTGCCTATCCAGAATACAGGATGCGGAGGTACAGTGTAAACATTTTACTGATGCTCATCTGCCGGGAACTGCCTTACCACAGCAAGGTCAGTTGTGTGAAACCTGACCAGCCACTTTTACATGGATAAAATCTGTGTTTGAGGCTGCATCATATATCCTGTGTATTTCTAAAAATACCTAGGGTCCTTCTGTCACTTATTCCATGCAACGTTTTCTACTATTAAATGTTAAAGAGGAGATATTCCTTCCTGTCCTCCAGCTTTCTTCAGCCAGTTTTCACTCTGCCTCTTGTGAGATCCTCTCAGTTTCTCCTTTCAGATCTTCTTGCTTTTTTGCACCCAGTTTCTTTTATTTCTTTTTCTTTCCCCTTCAGAGCAGAAGTGGTTAAAGGCTGATAGCACAGCCCTCAGCGTGTGACCACCAGGTCCAGCCTGAAGTGCAACGGGGCTCTGGTGACTTGCATCTCTGTATGGTTTTCCAAAGCCATCAGTTCACACCCTAAAGAAAAATTCAGTTCAGAGCACAAATTAAAAATTCAAGTTTCTGCAAGAACAGCAAAATTATGTGAGAGAAAATAATTCTAAAAAAGACCCCCGTACATATACTGGGTTTGACCGCAAAAAAACATGCATGAAGTTTGATGCAAAACCAGTTTACTGAGGTGAGAGTGAACTTTGTCTTTTCTTTTTTGGAGGGGTGTTTGTCTTTTGTGAGGAAATACAATCCTCTGTCTTTTCTTACATGTGCCTCAACATTTAGGGGTTCATACAGACACTGAAATACTTTGGTTAGGAAATTACTGTTTGACCTCAACAGATGCTGAGGCCATGAGAAACCACTGTGATTTTCCAGCCTTGCTGGGTTATATTGCATACGTTAAACCAGAAACGTTTTCACCCTGATTTGGGGAGTGGAAGGCATCCTTCCATTCAGACAATTTGCGCCCAGCTGGAGTGTCTTCCCAGGGAGCTATATCACAGCCAAAGCTTTTTCATGATTTTCATTTTTAGGTTTCTCTGTGTAGTTAGACAAGCTGCAATTTCAAGTGTATGATTATACGAATCCTACACATTGTAACCCACCTTTTTCCAAAAACATGTGATTTGCTTACCAACAAACAGTCCATTGCACTGGGGTCATAATTCAGCAACTGTTCAAGCAAATGGCAGGTTGAAAATGGACTTGATGGTAACGAAGAGAAAATATGCTGAAAAAGTATGCTTAATGTCTGGCACTGCCAGCTACTATTCTTCCTCTCTTTCTGCAAGCCATTTGATGTTCCAGTGGAAAAGTTAGTGTACAACATCCTTCCCCATCATCCTCTTCCCTCCACTTGCTGTTTCATAGTCCTGGGCACCAGTTCAGCCCTCGCTCCTGCTTCACCATCTCTCCTCTGACAGCCAAGCCAGCTCACAAAGTTTTCATCTCACAGACCGTTATCCTCCCGTTTGCTCTGACACAGTTGTTCTTAGTGTTGCACTGGGCACCAGGTCAGTGAAACGACTCAAATAAAGAGATACATAAACAAATGCTTATTTTTTTAAAGTTATTTTAAAGTGGATTGTTTGAATCAAATTCTGCTAAAATGAAAAGCAAATCCCCAAAATATTTTTTTTATCCCCAAGCTGCTCCTCCTCTTTCAGTCCCTCATCTCTCAGCCTCCAGAGGGGCCAGAAGGGGAGGGGGGGATTTATAGCTAAAATGCAGCTTCATTTACTTCTCCTTCCTCAAATGTCCTTGTTGCATTTCTTCACTACGTTAACAAACGGGAAAATTAAAAAAAAAAAAATAACCTTATTGTGTGAGGTACAAAACATCAGCCACATTAGTCCTGTTTTGTTTATTCTTGCTGGGAGGGCTGTTGCCAAAGGTTCTTTCCCTAAGCACATGCATACTGGTACAGCAAGCTGGGCATCACGCCACGCGTGGACCTGGCCCCCGTGGTTGGGATGCCTCCCATGAGAGCCCCCCCTCTTCAAAAAGCTGTGCCTATGGGCTGCTTTCCCTGATAGACCTGAAATGCACCGTCCTCTCTGGGAGGGATTCGCACTGGATGGAAAAGTGAGGATGACAGTCCCTGCCAGTGCTGCAGTTCTTGTAAATGAGAATTAGTATAATGTTTTGTGTGATGCTGTGCATAGATGTGCATTTCCTATTGTGAATAAGTGTGTTTCAGTATAGACATGTAATGGAAGTCTAGCTGTCTATAACTCTGTGTCCTTCGGTATCTTTCTCTGCTGGAGTGTAATTTCACCTCTCTATTTATACTATTACAGTCTCAATTTTATGTCTGTTTTCTAAAAGCACTTGAATTAGGCCATTTGACATTCCTTTGAGCTAACGTGCTCTCATCCAGAGAGAATCCTGGTTTGGAGGGAATATTAGTATTTCTATGAAGTAGGAGAACAGAACAGGGGTGAGAAGCAAATACAGTAAATAGCAAACAGCTTTCTGCAGGGGAAGCTTTCATCTGGTGATGACACTAGTCATCCATGATGTCTGAATAAACAGGGTTATCATGATTAATGGTAATTAATTGTAGCATTGTTATTGCTTGGTTTTTTATGTTGCTGCAGGCTCCACGGAAGATGCCACGTGAAGATGTTGCACCCATCCAAAGCACTTGCAGGCTGCAGTGGGCATGCTTGGGATTTACAGCATTGGGCCAAATGCAGATCCAAATTTCAGCCATCTCTCCTTAGAAACAAAATAAGACCTTTGAGATAACTCCAGAGTTGTCCTGGAGGGAAGCGCTCTACAGTGGCACTGTATGCATGGCAGGGAAAAAAAGGATGGTGCAAAATTAGCAAATGACATTGCAGGATTTTGCGAGAGTTACCAGTGCTCCTTTCTCCCCCTTTTATGGCTGATATCGTGTCTCGTGGCACATACTGCTTTAAGTCAGCCTGTAAAGCCTGCAGAGGCAGGGAACCCCCCCACTTTGTGCCACAGGTGCCACCAGGGAGCCCCCCCTCCTCCCACCCCTCCTCCAAGCATGAAGCCTGGTATAGCAAGACCTTCCTGAGTGCAGGGTCGTGTCCAGCTCTGGAGGGTTTCTTTATTCACAAATTTAGAATTCCCAGACAGGGGCGTTTACGGATTTAAAAAATTTAGTTCTGAGGATGGATCACAATTAGGGGTTGCACTGCACAGGCAGAAGTCAGAGCTGCTGTCATATAGGAAACAGGGTTGGTGTGCTCTTGTACAATCTTAATTGATGACAGTATTATTTTGGAAATATTTATAGCTGGGATAATTTCTTTTGAGCTCTTTCTCACGTTCCTGGAGCACAATAGAAAGCTGACTAGATGAAACCTTTGAGCAGTGTTTTACCATGTGAGATCTAGGTTAAGTTAAAAAAAATGGAAACGAGTTGACTTACAGTAGTTTTCGATTTATTTTATAGCAGGTCTGGAATTAGTTTGAACTTGTCGTTGCTTTGGCAGGGAAAATAAACATTAAATAGAAGCAAAGTCAATCACATTTCAACATTTGCATTTTTACCATTGAGTGTGTTTACCTGAATTATCATCTTGTAGCAGACATCTCTGCTTTGCTTTGATCTTGCACTACCAAAGGTATTTTACAAGAAGCAGTCATTAAAAACCCCACACACAATTATGACAATTTCTGTAAAGCTCATGAAGTAATATACGGTGCAAGGCTTTTCATTTTAATTTTAATGTGTAGTGTAGAATTAAAAAATAATGAAATGTTTTAAAGAATCCTTAGATTTTACTTCCCCCCGCCCCAGTACAGCAGCAGGAGATGTGTGCTTAATGTGAAGGATGATGGCAAAATGCACTAGATTCTCTATCTAGCAGGAAGATTTATAGTTTAGGTAAGATACCAGCTGACAAACCAATTGTGCAATTGAGCTAATAGGAATAAAACATTCTGTGAAGCTTGTGAGCTGTTATTACAAACACTTGTGTAAATATGGTTTAGTTCATTGTTACCTCTTCAAATTATGATTATGTACCGCTCTAAAGTGCAGCCTCTGCTTTCTTGTTTGAAATGCCATTGACTGAACCAGCTTTTTTCATTTATATAAATATATTTCTTGTGTTGTCAGAGAGTACAGGAAAATAAGTCTCTCATGTGAAACACAAATAGGCCAGAGAAAGGACTCCCACCAGCAAAACAAAAGTCTGCAAACATCAGCAAAAAGCTTGCAGTTAATTAATCTCCCAGTTTTGAATACTTAACTGTTTTTAAGAGTTATTGTAACACTGATGGGCAGCGCGTGAGTACTTAAGAATTAGCAGGTAATCCCCACACTTTTTCCTCGTCTGTTATGAAATATTATAGGTTAGCATAAAAGCAAAATAGATACAAGAAATTGTCCATCATGAACTTATAGTAACAAGTCTAAATATAATTTTTAATGTGCATTAGTAACAAAGATAGTCCTATTCTCCATCATAAATGCCACAAGAGCATTTGACTGACACTATTGTTGGCTTTGCTATCTCTAGCTGCTTCAAGGGCATTCAAGCACTGAATTTCTTTAGGGGAGGAGAGCTGGGTTTTTGATGCAAGAGCTCCGCTGGAATCTGCAGCTAAATTGCCAAGATCAGAGCTTGAACTGCAACCAGTACGCAACTCACAATTCTTAAAGAATAAAACATTTAATCATATTGGAAAATGCAGGACTTTATAGATGGCTTTTGTATTTGCAACCCATCAGATGTCACCTTGGCCAAAGGGAAACCAGAAGTGGGGATCCTTTGGCCAAACATAGGCATAATTCTCGGCAATAATTCTTCTCATGCAAAGGTAGGCATCCGAAACAGGCCGTATGGATCACGCTCTGAAAGTGCCCGTTAATGACGAGGGCAGTCGGGGGTGACCAGCTCCTCCCTCGCTGCGGATGCCTGGCCCTGCCGAGGAGCCTGCGTTGGGTGACCCACTCTACCTGACTCTCTAGCATGGTTGGAAACGGGTCCAAAGTGCGATTCATCTCCCTGTGCTCCAGCCTAAATCCAGAAGGGAGACGATCACAGTCAGCAGGAGAAAACAAGGTTCTCCAGACTGCAGTTGGCTATCTCCAAAATTAAGTGTCTCTTCTGCCACTGTGCCTGGGCAAGTCACCCTGGAAAGACATCCCTCAAATCCTTCCTTAGATCCACGTAAAAATGATTTTGTTATATTATGGACGTGGATTTTGTTAGTCCACTCCAACTAAAAAGACGATCTTTCTCGTTTGGGTTGGGTTTTTTTTCTTCTTGAATGGCTGCATTGTGTGTGATTACAATAACACATCTGCTCATAAAATGGGCATGCAAGACTGCTGTGAAGAATCGAGGGTGCGGGCATTTGTTCAAAGCTACTGGTAATATATTGTTTGCAGCCATCTGACAGATTGCTAATAGGGCACAGCTGTTTTACATGTTCATGATTCCTTCGGCCAGTCTCTACAATGGAGTGGGAGATACAGCATGTACAGCTAAAACGTTTTCCATTTGTTTGTTTCCAGCAGGGGAGGAAAAAAAAAAAGCCTCAAATGATGTTTTTCAAGATAAACCCTACAAATAACAATGAATATTCTCATATAGATTGAAGATAGTTATATACACAGCTCTGTGTGAAATGAGCATTTTTATTTCCTACTGTCTTTTATGTTATATTTTTGCAAAGTCCATGGAACATGCCTTCAGTTACATGGACACGTGCAGCATCACTCAGGCAATAATTTCCAAAGATGAACAAAGCTGTAATTCTGCCGTTTTGCACAAATCAGATTTGCACATTGTTTAGCCCCTTTACTTTCAGAAATTACTGTGAACAAACCAGACAAAATTCCATTCTTCCCTGAGGAAGGGAAGTCATTAAGGGCAATCACACACTGATGATCACAGTCTAAATACCTACATAAAGAAGACATATTTTGTTAATTTCTATGTAGCAATATAAACGATTGTAAATACAGAATTCTCTTCCATGGGTGAGATACTTTAAATAATCTGTCTTTTAAAAGATCACTGATGATTGAGGTAATGGCCTAGCTATTTTTGTTTTGTGTTGTATACAGAGTGTTTATAAAAAGAGCTGGATCAACAGCTTTGGAATTGAAGCTTTCCTGATGAATATAGCAATGAGTGATGTGATGTACAGGACTAGTTTTTGCTTTCCCACCGTTTGGAACGGAAGAGCTGGGATTTTCTCTTGATTCAGTCATCTGAAAGAGTGTCAAAACATTAGATAAAAGATTGTGTATTTTTGAACATTACTAAAATTTAATTAACAGGGTGTTGAGAGGGGTGTTTGTTTCTTTGAATTGCACATTTTAATTATTTCTCTATCTGATGTGTGGTTTTAATATATTGAGGAGTATTAGCAACACTGTTTGTTTAAAATAAAAATATTCAAATATTTTCTTAATAAAGTAGTTCTTGGTGGAGGAAAATATCCTGCAAGATTTTAACAAACAGCTCCACACTTTTCCTAGTTCCTTCATAAACACTGGCAGTCTGAAGATGCCAAACAGCAATGGGTACATTTTAACAATTCCAGTCATTTGTGCTGGATCATGTTTGGGTGTTTATGCCCATTAAAACCAACAGTGGCATTTTTACCTGCAAACCTCTTCGCTTTTGCTTAAATATGGGCATGGCAACAGATGCACATAAAGGAAAGCTGGTATTGTATACAGATTTTGAAAACATGTACTGTGTGCAACTTTGCAATACATGCATGTTATAGGAGGCCTGGAAACCACCTCTGCCTGGACTCTGCAGTTCTCTAATATGTTTTTACCAGAGTACAAGTGATATTACCCTGCTTTCTCATTTTTTTCCTGTCCAGTTATTTGCATACTCAGGTGATCTTTCTGAGCTGTCTAACAGCAATCAAGTAGCTGGCAGAAAGATTTGTTTCCTCTAACTTTAACTGTCTTGAAGTGAGACATCCAATTTAAGCAAGGTGTTAAGGTGCTTGTGTAGCATCCAGATGATAAATGATCCCACCTCTTTGAACTCTGATTTCTGGAGGTGCCTCTCTCTAACTGATAATGCCTAACTGTTAGGTAACCCAAATTAGTAGAGATTAATCCCGGTGTAAAGGTCTAAACTGTATCAACTATGTCTACAAAACTGCATGTGCAAATGAGGGGACATTGCACTGATGCTACGATTAAAAAAAGATGCATAGCTTCTTTATATCCAGGTCTGAAAAAATTGCCTTTATATAACCTAAGCGCATATGTAAATATACACACATGTTTTTGCTGGCATGCATGCACTTGTTTATAAACTTCTCATTTATTAATAACTACATGTGCACACACACAGAGATGCCTGGGGACATAGTGCAAAACCAAGCAGACAACTATCCTCCTTAAAATGATAACCATAGGAGAACAACCTCTGCCTGTAAACTATTCCTGGAATTTCCTTCATTTTCCCTTCCAAAGTATGTGGTTTGTAGCTAAGTAAGTGGCTTTTATCCACTTGAAGACATTTACGTGGCCAGGTAAGCAGTCCACTCGGCTGGAATGAATAATAAAAAGGAAACTGTTATTTATGTGGAGAATACATGTTTTGGATCAATGAAGAAAAGACATGTTGGTTTGGGATTTGCTTGCTTATTTCTGGTGAGGATATAGAATCAGTTATAGGACAATACCAACTTTTTTTTTTCTTGTTGGGTGTTCAAGGAAATCCAGGGACTGGGAAACATCTGTGTCTACCTATAAACATCCCCTATGAAAGCCCTGTGCTCAGGCTGATGGCTACAGCTGGCTCTGATTCCCCAAAAACACCTTCACTTCAGCCCTGCTCAGTGAGCTGGCATTACACTACTGGCTTGCTGCTCGTAGCTGTCTTCTTGTGGCAGTGTGGAGCTAAACACGGAAGAATTTCTTTCTTCATTGGGTAAATTAATCTGTGTCGAGCTCATTGGTGTCAAACCCTGAGCTGGCATCTCTAAGTTTTTTCAAGGTATCTCTCTTCTGAACCCACTGCCCTCACTTGCATGAGGTATTGTTCTCTCGTCTTGTGGCTTCAGCAGTGATTTACAAAATGCAAGCTGATTGCAAAAACCTCTTATTCTGATTACAAAACAGGTGACATCTACTCCATATGGAGATAATTGTCAAAGGGAAATTAAGGTTATTGTTTCAACACTGAGTTACAATAAAAAATGCTCTTAATTTTTGCAACTTTCCTTTCACTCAGAGTTTTGGGAAAAGAGGAAAGAGAGTTGGAAGATGCTGCTTCATCAACGATACTGCCTCATCAAACCCAAACCTCTTCACAAGAGAGAACATGATGTCTAGTGGTGTCAACATCCCGAACGGAGCTTCGGTTGGGTTAACTCTGCTACACAGAAGCAAGCATAAGAGCTGGCACATCCTAGAGAAGTGCAAATTGGCAAACATGGGAGAATCAAGGACCAGAAAGAGAAAACTGATAAATAGTCAGAATACATTGGATAGGTTCATGTATGGTAGGTTCAGCATAGACTGATGGAGGTTATTTCTGACAGTGTGTGGTTTTGCTATGGAACTTCATACTGAGAAGTATTGTGTGTGCTAAAAATGCCTTTAAATTATGGGGAAAAGTCATTGGGCACGAGGGGAGGGGGTGGGGAAATCCACCCAGAACTATTACATGCAAGGATGCAACATCTTGGTCAGGTTGTTCCTCAACCACAAGATGCTGACAAAAATTAATACACAGCTGCCCAGTTCTTATGCTATTTCCTAAACACCTGCTATTGACCTTGACTGGAGACAGGATAAAAGGCCAGATGGATATGACTCACTAGAAGCTGTTGTCATGTCCCTAAGGCACAAAGCGAGTTCAGGTTTCACCAGGGACATAAAAGGTAGCTGGAATGTGTTCTGTAAGTACAGTAGAAGTGAGACAGAAGAGAAAGGGAAGAGTTGATTCACTGCTCAGGGGAAAGAAAGATACACTAATGACACTCCAGGAACAAAAGAGTTTCATTTGGTTTTGTTTTTCAGTCATTACTCGGCTGAAATCAGTCGTCATGGCCAGCAGTCATGTTGAAAGGGCAAAATTCCAGCTACTGTAGGGAAAGAGCAGGTTAGGGAGGATTTAGGTTAAGTTACTTGGTTTTAAGTCACCAACATTGCTGAAATTTACCTTGAGGTACTAAACAGTTGGCTGAAACAATTTATCTGAGATGTTGGAGGAGTCAGGGGGTACAGGGACTGGTGGCTTTCATCCAGTTCAAATATCAACATTCACCATTTCTGTAGGAAAAACTTCAAAGTACCACAGATGCTGTAGTCTCACTGCAGGATCAAGCAAGAGGCAAAACTGAGTTGCACTGAGACCTCTTAAACTTTCAAACCCAAAACTTAATCAAGAGAAATACAGCAAGGAAAAAAATCACATAAGCTACTTTTTAAATAGTCTTTTTAAAAGTTTGTTCATGTTTCTGCTTTCTTCCCTCTAACGAATTTGCCTCCCACCATTACTTGTCCCACAGAATTTGTATGTTGAGTCTGAGGTACAGCATCCATGCAGCACCAGGAGGGGTGTAGGAAAAACAGAGCTTATAATTCTTTTTATTAGTGTGGTGGGAAATGAAGAAGAATGCCAAGAATCAGTTAAAGAATTGTATTAATTGGAGATATTCAATAAAAAAAGAAAAGAACTAGCATCTACTTTTTATTTTTTCCACTGGTCTTTAGGATATCTGATTTGATTAGCACCCATTGATGGCAACACGATTGACACAAAACCACACTCCAGCAGCACAGTCAATTCTAATGCATTTAGATACCTATGATTTCTTGCTCTTCCAAGAATAATCGGACCAAAGATTGAATTCGGAATGTTGTATGCTGAAATTTAGAAGCTGAGATGAGCATTGTCCTTGAGTGGTAGGGACTGGAGTCCACACATTGACATGCAAAGCCAGTTACACCAGCCTGCTTCTTTTAAATAAAATCAATACAATGTAATATTGACAGTTTCTAAGTATACTGTTCTACAGTTGCTGTTAGAAGACAAAAATGTAATGATCTAACTGGTGTGAGATGTGGTTAAATTGCAGTTCTATACTGTTTAAAGACACCTTGTTCACCAATCTTAAGCCTGGTGAAGCCTGCAATTTTTTTAATATGAATAGGCAGATTCAAGTCTTACCTTCTTAATGTTTAGGCTGAAAAAAGCGCCATTTTTCTGAGCATTTTGCTATGCAAAATACACAGGATCGTTTCCATGATATTAGGTAATTCAGTATCAGATTTATTTGTAATTCCAAGTGGAATGGTGACCTTTGAGCTGAATGCAACTGTGAGACTCAACACTAGTGCTGTGTCGGGCTTATTGTTTCCTGCATGCTCTAAAGCAATCAAACAATTCTGCAAATGTTCTTCAAAGAGTACATCCAGAACGTTGCCTCATTAAACATGTCCTTGGCTTTTGTTCCATTTCCTGCTTCAAACTGCTGCTTTTAGTTGTGAAATGACCTCTTGCGGCAGTGAAATTTTATTAACTCTTCAATCCACCGGCACAGAGACGAAAACAACAGCGAACGGGGAAATGAAAAATGAGTGGTTTGGGGCTGACTCATATGGCAGAGTGGCACAAAATGGAAGTAAGTTCTATGGCTATGTAATGCCATGTTGCTTGATATTGGTAGTATTGCCTTCATCCTCCTAGTAGGTTGTTGATCAGTGCTGTAGACCCATACCCGTCTGTCTTCTGTCTTTCTGCTAAATAAAGCAGGACTAATTTTGCCCTCAAATACTCTTACTGTATGCATACACTTAAGGTCGAAATTTTGTGGTCTTTGCCTTTTTGCTTTCTGTTGCACAATATCCATTACAAATCTTGAGCGAGATTCACTTATCCCATGAATTATTCCTAAGCAAGCAGGGTTAAATGAGCTCCCATGAAAGATGCTCTGAAGAGGCAGGATATATTAGAGTCACAGTTCAGTCCTTGATTTCTGTCTTCAAAAGTGGAAGGAAGACTCAGCAGCCCTTTAGCCAGCACAGTTTACTCCTTGCTCAGCACTGTGTTGGCATTAGCTCGAGTGTTTAGAGGTCGGCAAAACACCTCGGAGTTAATGGGAAGCAAGATGGCTGTCCATGGGCAGATTTTCCTCTTTTCCTGACTGTGACCTGCAGTTTGTCCGATATCCTCGACAGTCACTCGCATGGAAATGTAGCTGGACCTGCAGCTAAACGCACCTTGCTCAGTGCACCAACCATTAATTCCACTCACTAATTTAGGTGTAAGAAAGCAAGGCTCTCAGGCCTGATATCCCCTGAAAGTCCATGCTGCTTCATTTCTCTCTGCAATGAATGCTGAGCAGAGATTAGCTCTGCCCTGGCTGCAAAGAAGTGATGCCAAATGCACCTTGTATTCCGCCATTGTCACCAGGCAGGTTTGAACACTCTTTCCAAAACAGTTGTGATACACAGAAATAAATTCACAGCTCTCAAAGCCATTTACGCTACAGTGATGAGCATGTTGTAGTCATATATATTGTGGTCCCAAATGTTTAAAAACCCCCTTTATTTAAAAGTAAGTGGTCCTGTGCTATTTTTAATTCTTCTATCACTACAGGATGGTGCTGCACAGAACTTTAGACTTTACCCATAACCATAATACCCAGATTAAAATAGATCAAGATCAAAAAGAGGAGCCTTTTCATCAGCTCAACTTCCTGAAAGGCCTAGAAATGGGATTTGAAAAGAATTTAAAGATTTTAAGTGGGAGTCCAACCAAAGAGATGTATTTAAGCAATAGGAGCTGTTTATTTTAGTAGAAAATTGGGAAAAATATATACATTAAATAAATCAAAAGTTATGTTGTATTGGTGGAAAAATTGTTCTGAATAGCCAGCAGGACATGGCATGAAAATTGATCAGGGGTTGTGTTACACACACACACACACACACACACCCCGCCACCCCCACACCCACAGAGCTAATCTCACAGCTTAGTTTTATAATCTTTGTTTCATGCAATTTCAGCAAAGATTTTGTCTGCAGAGGATCTACAGGATTTCTGAAAAGCTGAACTTTATAATTATAAAATTAATGTAAAATAGCAATAAAAATACAAGTAACTCAAAACTGTTTTAAGAGTTTTTTTCATTGAATATTACATTTTGTTTAATATAAAGCTATAATTTTATTGCTGAGCATAAGAAACACAAGGATAAAGCAAGAAGTTTTGAAAAAACAGTAATTTCACAGAGAAGATGAAGATAGATAGTTCTCTAAGAAACCTTTAAAGAATGAAATATGTATAGCCACATTTCATAGAAACAAACTGGTTTATAATTTTAAGTTATAATTTATAAATATTATAAAATAGGAAAATCATGCTTTAGGTAATGATCATAGCTTTTCTCTGTTGATTTCCATTTCAAAATTCTCACTGGTTGTAAATCAGCCTGTTTCTGAAGTTTGTATATGTTTAGAATGAAACAATGTCCTTAACTTATTTGTACATTAGGGCCCATGGTGCTGAAAGCAAGCAAGCAAGAAAGTAAGCAAATAGGAATTTAACGGAAGAGCTGCATTTCCAGTACACGGTGCAATAGGTAAATAATGAAAGGGCCTAAGTAAAAGTTACTGTTAAATCCTAAGCAAGCAAATAAATAAATGTTTTGGTGCAGTGGTTGTACATGCATCTCAAGGGTATTTTGAACCTTTATCATCTTCCATTTAGTTTAACTCTGTCAACTCCGTAGACTCGCTCCTGGTTGAAGAAGCCAGTCAAGTACTCAGACCTGTATGGGTTAATGCATATCTCTGAAGATGCACTTAAATTAGCAGTCTCTGAGCACTCTCCAGGTTCTCCCTGCATGGCTCTGACTTCAGGATTCAAGAACTGTACTCCAGCATGAAGAAACACACACCTTGCAATTTTACATGCACAAGAAACAGTGCATGTGCTAAATGTGCCTTATTCGATTTGCTCAAAAGCTGGGGATGATCAATGAATCCTTGAAGAAAAATTAGAAATAAACTGAGAGTCAGATTTTTACTTATTTTACAGTCTGGTGGTGCCTCCT
>JANXJC010000078.1:5250777-5274085 GCA_027564655.1 Leptodon cayanensis | reverse complement strand
GTCCAAAAGCAGAACTCTCCCCGGCCCCAAAGCAGTGCAAACTGCACATCTCACTAACCAGTTTATCAACAATTGCTGTCTTCAGAATATTCCATGATGCAGATAAAGACCAAGTTTTCTTTTTGTTGCTAACATATTTTGTTTCCAAAACATTAAGAACTGTAGATGTATTTCCCAGTATTCAGTAATCCATCTTAAGTGCTTTTATGCAATGCATATGCATAAAATTGTATAATTATTCAATTACAGATATGTCATCTGTAAACCAAAACAAAACAAAACAAGCAAAACAAAACAAACAAAACAAAACAAAGTTAGCATTAACTCTTTATTAGGAGATAAATACCATAAAGTAAACTGCTTCTCTCCACAGAAGTCAAACAAAATGACCCATGACTAAGGTGTTATCTTTCTGCACTGACTTTCCACTTCAGATATTAAGAAAAACAAAGAAAAAAGAATTGGTTTTAAGATGTGGAAAACATTTTCTGATGGTGGTGATAATCACATTAACATTTTCATAGGTATTCATTTATACAGATACTTCACAAAAAGATACACAAAAGAGGGCGGGAGTGAACTGCGTTTTAATTCATGCTTTTTTAAAAAAAAACAAACAAAAAAAGAGAATTCAGAATGCCAAACTTTGACCCTGGTGTCATCCGTTAAATTCTCCAGTTAATTTTTTATTCAGAAATTAATTTCATTCCAATCTGTTTCAGCAATGGGAAATGTCTCCATGAAATTATATAGCAGCTTTTGCAGAACTAATACCCTCTCTCACAGCGAGGGTGGAACATCATGCAATTTTCAGCACAGATCAAGTATATTGATTTGAGTTTTCTTAATGCGTCTTTAACAAGAGGCAGTGAGTGACCAGGAGTGCAGGCAGCACACCTCGTAGCCTTAAGGGGATGTTTTTCTCTGGATACTGCTCCATGGAACAGGGACACCTCAATATTAGTGGAACCTTCTTAATGACATATCTGGTATTGCCTGCTGAAGGTTCAAGGGGATAATTGTGGTTCCCTACAAGTCCAGTTAAAATCTGGTTCTTCTGGAAACTGCACTGAGACTACTTCCTAATACAGGGCTGGTCTTTCCTGGCTGCCCAACATTGTACATCACACCCATCAATCCCACAGGAGAGAAGGCAAGAGGAGCACTCCTCTAATCCAGATAGTGAGAGTGAAATCAGTACCTGTTCTCTCTTGATCTTCCATCATTTCACACCATGTTGATAGTCCCACAATTTACCTTTTCTAACTTCCCATTAAGATCTGGAAGCAAAGAGCTCCACTTCCCTACTAGCAGGTTTTTAATGGAAAATGTTCTTCCTTCCCACCTTACATAGCTGCGATGCAGGTTTATCCCAGCCTAAGCATCTGGTGCTATTTTTCCCTAGCAGGGAAAGAAAATGAAGTGCACAACCCCAAAGCTGGATGACTATTTCAGTAGCTTTACAGAGCTCCAGTGAAGAGTAGACAACAGGTAGATGGTGTAGGATTTGCCTTGGTATCTGCCAGTCGGTCTCAATTAGGTGGCAGTATGTATTTCTTCTTTATAGATTGTTCCACTGCAAAACATGTCATCCCTGGTTCCCTGTATCACAGGAGTTTGGAAAGGCTGCACTGCTGCAAACAGTGTGAGGTGCCTGCAACCTACAAGTAACAGCATCGTTTTACAGATTGTGGTGCTTTTTTAAAAAGAAAGCCTCTGAATAGCGGGAAGTCACAGTTAAACATGGTACAGAGAGCTATCTTTCACTTGTCACATTAAAACGGGTGGTTAGTTTAATTAAACTGTGATTACAAACATGTGCCTGTGGAAGCTCCATCTGAAATGCTTGTCTCATTTCATACACTGCATTGCTCCGGATATTCATCAGCTCCATTTGCAGGAGACTTGATTTTTGGAAGGACTCGTCTCCATAACTATTCTTGATTTATTCAGGTTTCTGACACAGTTTATAATTTTTAAATTTTTACACTTGCAGTGTAAAAGTTTGAAAACGGAATTGAGCCAAAACTTTTAAATTTATCTTGATGCCAGGAGTCTCAAACTGCGTGATTTTCATCTGAAACAACAAATCAATGAAGTTGGGTATCTGTAAATGTCAGTCAGTCCAGCCTAACCTCCTTGCTCATTGCAGAACATAAAATCAGCTAAGGCCAGATCAGTTTTGTGTTTAATTCTATGGCAAACTGACAGCAATTTACCTTGCTTTTTCACTTTCTAACACCTGTCTTCTGTAAAATCACAGTTCCCATCCTTACACAGTGCGTACTTGCTTGCTAACATCATTTAAACCAGTCTGTGGAAAGTAAGCATTTACTTCCCAGCAGTTGTTAAAATGCTATTACAGATTGTATTTAAATTTATACATTAAATAAAGAGTAATTATGTTCATGTGAGACAATGATGATGATGATGATGGTGATTAGATCAAGCAGCAGATGTGTGAACATAAATCCCTGCCACCTTGTTTTAAACATCAGATGAGCTAAATGGAAGTTTAAGTATCTTTGGGGGTCATTTTGTTAACTCAATATAAATAATTCTTTAGATTTTATTCTCCATTTGAAGATACGGTAGATTATAGTCAAATATTCTTCACAGTGTTGATATCATAGCAGCACTGATGTCATTACTTCAGAGGCAACTAATTGAGAAACACATTAGGTAAGATATCTTTTAATATGCATAAGAAGGAGAACAGTTTAAAATTTGGTGCCTCTCACCAAACCCTGTAGGTACTTACCATGCCTGTTCTCAGCAGTCTACTGCAGCACAGCCAAGGGTCTCCTTTACATCTTTTAATACTTAAAGGGGGCTTATAAGAAAGATGGGGACAGACTTTTTAGTAGGGCCTGTAGCGAAAGGACAAGGGGCAATGATTTTAAACTAAGAAGGGGTAGATTCAGACTAGACATAGGGATGCATTTTTTTTACAGTGAAGCTGTTGAAACACTGGAGCAGGTTATCCAGAAAGATTGTAAATGCCCCATTCCTGGAAACATTCAAGGTCAGGTTGGATGGGGCTCTGAGCAACCTGATCTAGTTGAAGATGTCCCTGTTTATTGCGGGGGGGTAGCTAGACTAGATGAGCTTTAAAGGTGTCTTCCAACCCAAACTCTGATCTGTAGCCTTTTGGGCTTTCTCACCTTTGCCTATCTCATGAGGTCTTCAGGGAAACATCCGCTGGACTGGACATGACAAAAACCGGTGGTGGAGTCAGAAGTACCTCCCACCTGTTCTCTGTTATGTTTTCTTTGGTCGCTCAACAGGACTATAGAAAACACAGGCTTACATTGCACCCTCACCTCACGGAGCTTCATCCCTTCCTGCAGCCTCTCAGGAGGGGGCCTAACCACCAGATGCCCCAGGGTGGGAGACCCCCTCAGCCCACAGCACCTGTATTCTGCATAAAATAATTCAGATCTGCTGAGCTGGGAAGGGAGCGGCAGTGGGTCAGGCAGTGGATGAGAAAGCGGGGAGGGCTTAGGCAATGAAATCTACGTCAGACGTGAGGTCGTACCTCAGCTGCTGTGACTCCTTGGTATGAAACGCTCAAATGTGAGGAGGGGAGAGGAGGCAAGAGGCGGGTGCCACAGGGGTCTCTCGATACGTGGTGAAGGAAGACAATTTGCATTGCTCAGTGCCACCAGTTCTGCTAGGCATGGCTGAAGGTCAGGCTTTGCATCCCGGGACACAAAACCACTTCGGAGGTGTGGATTGATAGGATGGCTACATCACAGTGCATGTTAGAGCAAGAGCCGGTACCTGTTGCTTCAATGAAAGGACACAAAGGAAATTGTGGAAAATGGCAGAAACGGGCTCCTGAACAGGGCGTGTAGGTCTTCGTCACCCTCTGTCCTCTGCCATGAGCCTTCCTCAATGGTTTGGCTGCTATCACATGGAGACGAAGCAGTGTTTCCACCCAGGCTGTGATGGATGGCCCTAGCTGGAAGGAGCTACACCGGCTATAATGTATTATAAAACCGTTTTTAATTTATTAGCAGAAGAAAAGATCAAGGACTGTTTCCACTAACCTTAACCACTTTATTGGTATTAAATCATATTAAGTTGCTGTTATTTTCTTGTGTTTGGCATTTTCTTCTGGATGTTTACTCTGATCCGCCTTGGCCTCCGGCCAAATGTGCATCAAGTGTAGAGAGTCAGTTCTAAACTCCATTTCCCCTATAAAAAATGAAGAGAGATAATTATATTTAAGAGCACTGTATAGAAAAAAAGTAGCTGTAATTTACTACTATGGGCAGGTATAGAAAAAACCCATAGCTTTAAACAGACATATCATGTGAGATGCTTGAATAGACCATGTATACGTACTGCTTTCATACAGCTTGAAAAAACAGCCAGTGAGTGTGCAGATTACCAAAGCAGGCAGTGTTGTACAGAGAAGCGTTTTAAATCTGATGCTGCAGAAGACAACGTGCACAATATGGGATGTGAAGACAACTCAGGGAGGTCAGTACCCTGCAAGCTCTGAGTCTGAGAGACAAATTTTTATACATTTGCTTAGCCTAATATTTATTTTCAGACTAACGCAGATAACACGTTCATGTCACATAACTGAAGCCTCGTGTCAGAGGCAGGTAAATCAAGAAAAACTGCACTGAACTTAGACCAAGTCACAGCTGCAAGAACAGCAGTGTGAGTGCATGTTTATATATACCAATATCGTTAATTACTTCACCAAGCTTCTTCTAGGGGCGATGTTGGGTCTTGCAGTCTGCAGGTGATGTATTGATGCTTTAGAAGTTAATCAGTGAGTTGAATATGCTCTGCAAGCTTTATAATTCACTGTATTTTACACTTACTACTGTAAAATAGTACAACTTGGGCTAGTATTCAGAATATATTCAGAAAACATGCAGATAAAGCAATTAGCCACTTTAGAGTTCGCTTATTGGTGACAGTGTCCATACTAATTAAACTGATTAAGAACACATGCAGTCTCATAAGAGGGCCAGGTCAGGACTAAGTTTTTCTTATGAGCACAGTAAATAGGTCACACAGTTAAACATCATAAATACTCTTTGATTAATATGTTCTACAAATCCAATGGAAATGAGGGAATTCGCTGATTTTAAAATTAGACTGGTTATTAATGGTCTGAGATGGTTTTAGCTGCCTAATTCTACGCAACTAAATTCAAACACTTTGTTCTATCAGTTTTAAGAAATCGTATTATGTGCAAATTAACTAAAATTTCCTATATCCTAATTGACTGAGTCACGTCCTTATCCTTTTGCAAGGAATCCTTCTGTAAATAGAATCAACCAAATTAAAAATATAACAAAACACTTACTTAGAAATTTTTCCTATAACTGTCCCTACAAAATGTAACTTTAGAATAGTAAAACTATCTGTTGAAAAAAGAAAAAAAATTGTTTGTGAATTTCAAAATTGCTTTTCTTACTGAAATTCTATGTATTCCATGACCAAAAGGAGAACATGAACACAAAGGAAATTTTGGGGAAAAAAAATGTAAGAAAAAACTTTCAATATAAACTAAAATTGCACATAGATTGCTTTTAAGCACTGAAAAAAAAAAAGGAAAAATAGCATTTTACAAACAGTGATTTGAAAATAAAAACAGATACATTGAGCCCTTATGAAACTTCTTGAAAGACAGAAAACAGGCTTTTGGGTTTTTTTTTTACATGAAAGTTACTTTGATATCCTGTTTTATCAAATTTTATAGGGTGTTATTTGCATTATACAGTGAAACTGATCTTGGCTATGCAAATTTTGAGTTTCTAAGACCATTACAAGATAATTAAAATGTGCCCCCAGTGAGTACTAACATCTTCTAAACAAAAACCTTCAACTTTTACAAAAATACAGGGAGAATTTGGCAAAATCTGAAAAGTATAATGTCACCAGATGCAAGAACATAAGATTTCACCTCTTATGAACTTAGAGGTAGTGAAGGACTTGCAGTGTCTTTCACAACTGGAAAAGAAAAAAAACTGGAGCAACCTAACAAACACATCCCAATCTGTTTTGAGTAGCACTGTTTACAGCTGTAATTAGCTCCTTCTTTTCCAAGACATACTTAGTCAGTCAGAACAATTTGTTGCTTTCCAGGTTTGTCTATGATTATCCTCTGCAACAGTCAACCATGTAGCTATCAGGTTAGCACGTGCAAAATGTGTATGACACTTACCCTTCACTTCAGTACCCTTATGTCAAGGATGTACTTTGGACAAGCATATCAGAATTTTTAATAGTGAGAACAACTGCTTCTATCAACCTTTGGTTGTTTTCGGACGGCCTAGAAACCTCTTGCAGCCCCTGCAAGTCCATAGTCTGGCCCCTGCACATCAGCTGAAATGCATTGACCTCTTTGTGGGCTCATCCCAATATCCACCCGAAATGTTTTTGGATGCTTATCTGAACCAAATAGAATCTATAAATCTTTTTATGATTTACCTATTGCTAGCAGTCTAGTTTGTGCCTAGAGCTAATAATGGCAACTCAATTTATGGTACTATCTTTTGACTTATGTTTCTAGTCAATGATGTCAACAGCAGAGCAATGTTCAACAAAATAATCTTTAGACTGCTTCCAGTTTTGAAAAGGGATCACTGACTGTCTAGCAGATTCAGTAACATCATCCCACAAACAAAATGTAAGCTGAAAATCACTGTTTTACGTATTTCCTTGTTAATATGAGATTTTATACTTGTTCTAGATCTGCAACTGTATAATTGCAACTAACAAGCCAAGTTTTTAAATTCTTTGATGTTTTCGTGCCATGTAAATGCTACAGATGTACATACAAACAACACCTAAATTAACATCTGCACTCTGGTAAATAAATTTTTTTTGTTCTCTTGCTTTTTGAGCACATAATACCAGCTGAAGTCTTTTAAAACATTTTATCTAATAGGATGTTATCAAACAAAATAATAAGCACCACTTACCACAATTTCTGTTTACTAACTATATTTTTCAGTGAATAACAAAAGCTCACACTGAACTTTGTCACTAGGATATATTTGAGTAAAACTTTCCTAAGTTGCTCTAACACAGTTGATAAGAGTGAGAAATTCCACTACTTACAAAGTATTATTGCTCAGCCACCCTGCTGGCTGGCATGCTGAGGAAACAAGCAGTAAAAATATTATGATGAGGAGAGAACCATAGACCATGCAAGTTCTTTCTATAATTATTATTTTCTGAACTTTGTTCACACCACTAATAAAAAAATGAAGGTTTATCACCCACTTCTTTGTCTTTGTTCCTCCCACTGCCCTACCTCACTTTTAGACAGTACAATTTACAGTATTCTATGTACAAGTAGCTGAACTTTGCCCCATTCCTGCATTTGAATTCTAATACCTAAAACTGCTCCATACTTAGGCATGCCTATCTGTGGAAATATGTTGCAAGTAAGTGTGTCACCTTACTTATTCTTTAAGGTATTTATCTGACTTTTTAATGTAATCTCGATATGTTATTTCAATAAAGCTTTTTATTTTTTTTTTCTTTTTATGGTACTAAAACAATTGAATTGCAATAGAATGGCTGCTGGACATTTGATGCAGATCATGGAAACTGTTTTGAAGCCAGTGGCCCTGCACTGCCAGAGTGTTGTAGCTCCCTGAAAAGCAAAGTTGTCCAGCTTAGCCAAATCTGCCCAGGGCCATGCTGAACACGTACCTTCCCTGGGCACTGCACGAGGACGGCATGATGCTGCAGACTGAGAGTAGCTGGTAAAGCAAAGACAGGTAACGGGAGATGTGGAAATTAAGGTTGAGGCTAAATTAAGGTTGAGTTTAACATGTCTCTCTCTCCCTGTAGTTAGTATATGATGTGCATGGCTGTGAAGTTCACAACTGGACTCTGAAACTGGATTTTGAACTCCACAGTGCTCTCCTGCATGTGCTGTCTCACATGGAGAGAAGATGCAAAGAGGAACTGTGAGAAGATTGCTTTGTCATGAATGTTGATATGCCTGTTCTCAGGAATTTGGCCTCAAATTCCGTATAAATTCCATACCATGTTATCTTGTCTTAAAATATGTTTCATTTTCAAAAAAGTATTTTTGAGACGTTTATTTTAAATTTGAGTTTGTAACATATTTCACTCCTCCCTTAACTTGCTGCCTGCTTTTTGATGGGTTTCCTGTCTGCATTCCAATCTACTGTTGAAATTGCATACTGTTGCATACAAACTATCATTTACTGTCATTGTGCAAACACACTAAGGCTATCTGATTTCAGGATGCATAAATATAGCTGATAAAATCAACCTTTCTTGCAGCTGAACTTGCTAAACAATTAAGAATTTTTAGACAAACATTGCTGAAAATAAAACAACATATATCTGCAGGGTGTGCAAAAGAATACTGGGCAATTCATGGATGCCGTAGAAGATTTTAAAATATCCCAGCTCAGCTACAGGAAAGAAACAATTCCACAAAATGGTAATGCATTGGAACTGCACACTCTATACCAAATAATGAAAAGCTGCACTCACCTATTAAAGTGAAAACGAAACTGAGAAAGCAGATATCATCATAGCCACTTGTTGGGAAGTTGCTGCCAGTTTAGTTAACAGCCCCTGCCTTGTTCAGCTGTCTTCCCTCCAACCTGACAGTAATCTTAAAAGCTCGAGATCTGTACTCTTGTTTTACCAAAATCCCAAATCCGCTGGAGCCAAAAGACACATTTACTTACACTAGACGGAAAAATACCTGGAAGTAAATCCTCCAAGGGTTGATGATCGCCCTGACCAACCTACTTCTGGACATTTCTGAATGTTAAAAATGATGTCTGCATGCAGAGCAAGCAAATCCAAAATGACATTTGTGCTCGGAGGATTAATCTGCATTTTATGCAGTCTGAACAAAGTCCAGTAAGGGACCTCACTGAAGTGGCAAGTAAGACAAATTATCATTTTCCCTGGCTAGATCACTCACAGGTTGTAATATTGCTTACCTGCCTCTAAGTGGCAACAGGTATAGTGTTCTTCCCTGCAGTCCCCCAAAAAGACACGCTCCTCTCTAACTGTAAAAATCAAATAAATCACTCAGAGCTTCTTCCTTCTGGCTAAATTCTGGTCAATCAGCATAAAGGAGGGAAATATCCCAACAGTATTAACCAGGCTGCTCTTACAGCAAGTCAGACTGGATCATCAGAGGTCAGTCAGTGAAACCACTTGTCTGTGAAACTTATGCTATTGTATAAAATATTTACATGCTAATACCAGAGTGACCAGTATTGTCCAAAGGGGGTACATCCCATTCCTATCTCGTTGTGTTATGGGGAAGACAGAGACATCTGCTTTGATCAGGCCTTTATTTTGGGTTTTTTTTTTAGGAGTTTTCTCTGACATTTCTGTACAACAACATCGTAGAAATATTTTGTGATGGTCTACAGTGGTGGTCTACAAAGCCTGACCTGAAAAAGGAGAAAGGTATTGCAAAGAGGATTTTCTGCACCATTGTTTGGATGGAAATTTGGCACCAATATCAAAGCTGGAATCTTGAAAAATATTGTTTTTCTAACACTGAAGATGCTACGCAGTTAAGTTAGCCTCAGAATAACATTTATCCAGTCTGAAGGAGACCCAACTTCCCCTCCTTTCTCTGCTGAAAATGAAAATTATTGTCACTTAGATTGGTGCCATTAGCACAAGGCTCCTCCTGACCTCATAGACAAAGTAAATGCTAACCCAGACAGCAATAAGAGCAATTATAACCCCCCCTGCCAAATTCACAGCTTCATTTTAGTTTGTACATAGAGACACACCTGAAGAAGAGGTGTGTAAGCAATCCCCTCTCACCCTAAAGTATGTTGATCAAAATCAGGCAACAGGAGACCAAAACCTGTGTGTCTCTTCCAGCTGAGGAGCAGGTACCTGCAGAAGCAGCTGTTTAACGAGCAACTGTTGTTTTGTTTGTGCAGAGATGACCAATTATAGTGTGTTGAGAATGGGATAGAAAATGAGAAAAAAACCACAGAAATAATTTATTTCTTCCTATTATCCTTTTTAAAAAAAAAATTATTTTGCTGTTATTCTGAAAGCCAGTAAGAAGTTACTCCATCCATTTCAAGGGATGTTTTCTGTATAATTTCCAGAGCTGCCACACCCTGATCCTTATTTTTTAGTGTACAGTGATGGGCTGGTCTCAGCTAAGGCTTACTGATTGTTTCAGGACTTCATCTCTGATTTTAGTGAATCAGCTGACAGATTCAAGTAACACACTTAATATTAAACCAGAAAACTTTCTTTCTCCTGCCATCAGGATATGGGTAACATTAGCCTTGTACTTTAGACATTAGCTTAAATAGTAATGTGTATGGAAAATGCAATATACTTGGAGGACATCTGGTGTATTAAATCAAAATCTTTTGTCATTTAAATCTATGAATGCTGAGAAACCTATGCTAGGATTTGGCTTACTGTTTTGTTTATTAAGATGTTAGGGGAAGATAAATATTGTGCTGGAGATTACTGCTAGCTAAGAAACTCTTCCTTTATTGCATAGATTTGTTTGCACGGAATTAATTTGATTTAACTTTTCAAGGTGCTTTTCTAAACCTTAAAAATGCACAACCTTTGTCAAGGCAATGGTAACATAACCAAGAATAACAGTAAGAAAAACAATGGCTTATAAAGAATTGAATTTTCATTTTGTATCTAAATTCCACTACATATACATGATTTGCAACTCAATCATATCGGTCCAACATATCAACCGCACAGCAAACACAAATGCACCAAGAAAATGCATGGATTTGTAAATATAAATAGGCAATTACATTACTAATCCACTGGATCATGTAACATTCTTAATCAAAGCATTTGGCATGAAAACGAAAAATAGTAAAGAACCTGTAACACCTTTCAAGAAAAGATAAAAATTACAGCATGAACCAGTTTAATACCCTTTAAAACGGATATTCTTAACAATTCAGGCTTGATGCTGTTGAATCACTTTCCTGTATTACAAACTCCAGGAGGAACTGCAAAGTTTTATCTTTCCTGGTATGTTCATCATTCAGTACTATTTACACTCAACAGAGGAACCTAACGAAAGCATTGAAATAGCACAAATGTATTACCATGAACAACTATCATATGCTCCCATAAACTTTATGTTTTATCTTTTGAAAAGCTTCTGCTATTTAATAAGATTTAGCCTCTTACTTTTAATCTCATATTGCAGGAGCAAGAAAAGACCTAGTCCTGCTCTGGCATGTTGCAGTGTTGTCATGGATACATAAGGATGGTCCATCACTTCCACCAGTAAATAAGATTCTCAAAGACTGCTCAGTGGGATTTACTAGCTCTGTAGTACTGTTAGCTGCACAAGGCTTTAAATAAGCAAATGGTTTGTAGTTTTAGAATAATATCCAGGGTTGCGTGGCGGCACGCATATGTGATATATCTTACTTTAGAAAAACCAAAGAGTAAATGTTATGTTATGTAACTTTACTCTCCTTGTTTTTTAATTACAGTTTATCTTTGCCTCCTGTTTTTCAGAAGATGCTTGTAGATTACATGAGGGATCATTCTCTAATGTGGCAGGCAACTTGGGGTAGTCACTTACTAACTGCTTAAACAAATGAGTTACATCTTTACATATATGAGTAATAAAATGCTGTTTGCCCACTTTTATGGGAAGAAGTCATTTTAATGTGGCAGCACAGTGTTCAGTAGTATTCTTGTCATCTTTACTAAAACAAAGTCCTCTCTCAACCTGGAGACTACGAAGTTGAAATTCAGTCTTACCAGCATATCTGTCAACAGCTACAATAGGCTTCACTTGATTCTAACAAATCAGCATCTTATGTTGATGAAGGGATGTAGATTAAATGCCCTAAGCTTGTGTTTCAAGAGGGAAAAGCACAGATAGTTAAGAATACTATATTTAGCATAGCACATTAAGCTTCACCATAGTACAAGTCTTAGATAGGGGGTCCAATTTATTAGAGAATTGAAAATCGAAATGTCAAATTAAATTGGGTAAAAAATTCAGGTCTAAAAGCTCTAAAACCTCAAACCTTTAATACTTTGAAAGAGAATTTACTGAAAAACAACCATTTACAAAAGTAGGTACATCTTTCTTTTCTTGCTCAAAACACCCACACTGTATGATGACACATTCAGGCACACACACATTATGTGTATGACTGGGATGTTCTGTTGGGTTTAATTGTTGGCACATCTTTGCTGATTAGCCTGAGTAAACCTAATTTAAAGCTACACAGAGCAAATAATTCATGATGTATAATTTATTTGATAAATTTAGCCATTTTTTCATCTCTTGTCATATCTGTGAGCAGATTGCAAGGTAGGTTTGGGGTTGTTTTTTTTCCTACTCTATGCCTTCATTACCAATATTTAAAACCTGCATTGAAGTCATCAGTTGCCTTTGACTGGAGAAGTCATAAACTGCTGTACCCGTTCTTTTATTTTTGGAGTTATGGCTGTAAAGTTTTGAATGACGACTCTGACCTCTACACAACAGAGCATCTACCTTAAAAGATGGTTGACTTCTTTGAGGGTTAGGGAATGACCCTCAAGTATCTGGGCCAAAGCACCTTACCTTCAAGCACACATGTATGTTCCTGCTGATCTCAGAAGTGTCCAACTTCTCCGTCAAGAGAGTGCACCAAGAGTTTCTAGCAAACAGACTTCTTTTCAGGATATGAAATTTGCTTTCCACAAATATTTTGCCATTGGCACTCAACTGCTAAAATATTTACTGAAAGTGAGCACAGGGAGGACATGATCCCAATGAAAGCAGATTAATGTGGTGAATGGATGTTTGCGATTTTGGGTGTTTGCTTTTATTGGTTGCCCTTTGCTACTTAAGCAACAGCGTCATAAAGCCCTGTGTGTTGCTTGTAACAACCATGTGAGCTCCTAGGGGTAAGAACATCTCTCCTCTGCTCAGAAAGCACATAGCACACTGGGATGCTCAAGGAAATAAATAATAAACTGTAACAATTAGTGCAATCTTTTCTCTCATTAGTAATTCTTGAATGTGATGGAAGTCACATTGCAGTTACGTCCGTAAGGATTACTGGTGCAAGTAAAGGCTACAGGATCACACCCAGCTGTTGTAGGTCATGTGGGGCTGAAAAATACAAAGATCTTGAGTTGCTAATCTATAGGTTTAAACACTTGAAGCCCCATTTAAAATAAAATTTGAAAAAAAATTGGTGAAGGCAACCACAGTGTGCTTGCAGAAAAACAGCAGCAAATACTGATTTACTAATTTATTCCCAAATTAAAGCTGAAATCATTACTTTTTTTTTTTTCTTTTTTTGGTAAGGGAAAGAAAAGAATGGGAGAAAAAAGATCACTGTGGCTTCTAAAAGAAAAAAAGCATAAAGATATCCCTCAGAAATTAACCTTTTGAGAATACCACTTTGCAGGCCTAAATACAGGTAAGATTTCCATCCTTTGCGAAATAACGCTACTGTCAGTGAGCAGGCACTGTTCCTCCTTCCTCAGACAGCAAGTATGGTCTGCAAAGCTGCTCCTTAAACTACACATCCAGTGCTGAGAGAGTTAATTTAAATTTGATAACAAATGGCTCTGCTTTTGAAATGAATGTAGCCTGGCAACTTCAGCTGAGAACCCTTCTTAGGGCCTCAATTATGTATGCAGCTTCTTTGAGAAATAGTTTCACACATCTGACCCAAGGCCCACAGTGCTGTTGCCATGAAATAAAACTGTACGTAGGCAATGGTTCATTTCTGTACAACCTCTGCATTTCTGTGCATCCCCCACCCAGGGTGCACATGTAAAAACCACACAAAATCGCTTATTCCAGACCAGTTTCTTGCATTACTTGCATCGTCTCATCCACTACCATCTGAATACAAATTCAACACATATGTTCTTTGTTCCAGCATTTAATCTGCACGCTCATTTTTTTTATTTTAGGAATTTCCAGCCACTCTGCTGGGCTGCCCTCATCAAAGCCACTGTGTGAAACCAGAGAGACAGACAACGGGTTAAACACCCACACCATTTCATTTTAAAATTTTTTTCCTCCCTCCGCCGCCCCCCAAAATAGCTGCTTTGTCTGTGTGCATACACCAATAGCAAATGTCCTTCTGTTATTGTACAACCAATTTGATGTGTCAAGTATTCATATGCTAATCGTGGTACAGTTTCTCACTTTTTCACAGATAAATTGTAAAGACTGTTACAGACAGTGAAACACAAGAATAAACAGCTTTTATTTCAGATGTGATAAATTACTTTCCATTCAAAAAACATGCAACACATGCTACTGACCATTATTGTTTCTATTCATTGCAAGTTTGCCTTCTGTTTTTCTTTCTTAGAGCGGTTAGAAAATATTTAGCAGATATAGCCAGAGTTGACGCAAATAATTTAATTTCCTTAATATGCTTTGCACTTTCATGATGTGAAGTTAATTTTTCCTCAGTTGTCACCAGCAATGAAAGTTTTGCAATGGCCACAGACACCGTTCTCCCCTACAGAGCATTCATAATTTTTAAAGCTTACAGTAGGTGCAATTTGAAGACTAGGATATTCCGTCCTACGTGTTAACAAAACATGCCATAATATGCATGCCCAGAATCCATTACTTAGGAATAAAGCTAAATACAGCATAAAGCAGAAGCAGGAGAAAATAATGGCCAACAGCTTTTTGTTCTCTTGCGAGATCAACACTTATTCAAAACCCAAAAAGACTAAGAGTTAAGAATGTTCATTTGTATTTTTTACCTGAAGTAAAAGAGGACTGTTTTCAGAGCCCATATTTTATAAATGTGGAGTAATTATTTGGCACAGATAAAATAAACTTGCTTATTAAGCAAAGAGGTTTTTTTACAAACATAAAAATGGGCTTGCATTTCTACTAATTGAAAATGTGTGGGTTTATGTAACATAGTCAAGGATTATATCTGTGTCCTCAATTTGGACATGAAAACACATTTATATAATTATGTTGTTCCACAGTCAATCCATAAATGTAAGGAAATTCTGAGTTAAACCCATCCAGATGGACACCGTTAATTTAATTAACCACTGGCAGATATCTGTGCCACCTCACTGACGCCCATTTTCAGTCACTGCACCCTGCCCCAGCCCAGGGAAGAGAGTGAGGTCAGCTACAAATAAAGGCCATGCCTGGGAGCTGTGTGTGCTAGGGCTTTGCCTTGCCTTTGTGGAGGGAGAAGGTAAAACATCAATGGCAGCTTAAGGCATGCAACATCAGGTCACTGCAGACATACAGTAAGAAATTTGGCAGTGCGGAAAGACAGACCCTCACTGTGGCATCAGCTCATGTATAACATGTCGTCCTGTATATTTAGGATGTACGTTTAACCAAAAGAGTAACTCTACATTGGATTATTTCTTTGAATTACAAAACAGTGTGAAATCTTACTGATACATAATATGTACAAGCAATTGTTTGGTGGGGGCTGGGGCAGTAAAGCTTGATTTATAAAGTACATAAGCTTTCTTATTTTACATGTGCCTCATTAAGGTTGCACTGATCTTGGGGACCTCTTACTTCATGGGAGAAGTTAGAGGTTAGGGGAGGAGTTGATTGCTGTTCTACTTGAAGAGGGATGTTGCATGTCGTACTTCAAGCAAAAGCATTAAATCCACAGTCACGAAAACTGCAAAAGTTACAAGAGAAATGGGGATGAAAGGCTTTGCCGACCAGCTGGCATGTGAGCCACCGCTCTTCCACTTCATAACGAAGTGAGCATCATCCTCACAAACATCAGTGCCCGGTTAACACCCTTGACAATAAAATGTATGTTTGTGGAGAGGTGCACCCACAGGCACACTCAGCTCTCCAAAAGCACAGACTCCTAGAGTTGGCTTTCCAGCTCTGTGTGCCCACACTGTGCATTTTCTAAATGTTGCTGATGTTGCTGATGTCCTCCAGGTGTTGTCTAGAGGAGTCAGTTTTGGCAACTTCCTTTTACAAAGCAATTGTGCCGATGCACTAGGATGTCAAACTGAAAAATGAATTAACCAGACTGCTCATAATTTCCTCTGAGAATTTCTACAGGTGTCTGAAACGATGACGGTCGGAGCACAAAAGAAATGCCACAATGTCAGGGCCCGACTTTCTCTGAGAGGAAGAGGGGGGAAACTGAAAAGAAAGGGACATTTGCAATTTTGGTGCCTGACCACATTCTGCAGTAATGGTCACGGAGCCGATCTACCCTGCCCTCGGAGGGCTGATGACTCATTATTCATCCCATGCGCTTGCAGGCAAGTGTATAGCTGATTATTAAAAAGTCTGGTTCTGCAAACACTTCTGCACATGCTTGACGTTAAGTACGCAAGTAATCCTATTGGGGTGAACTGTCAGCAACTAATTCTGGGAGCAATGACATTGCCAACATCTCAAGACTAATATGAGAATAAGAATCAAATTGTCTTGAAGGCTGGTGAAAAACAGTTTTCACCATATTTTTATCTAGTTTGCTCTCAGAAGTTTTCTTTCACAACTTTTTTTTTTATGTAGCTGTTTTTGCAGTAATGGTGGTGGGGGGGAACACAAAAACATATAAAAAAGAAGAAAATGTAAAAATGTTCAAAGAAAACACTTCTTAAAAAAAAAAGGAAAATACACAGAATACAGAACAATCAAGGGCTTTTTCCTCAAGTGTGGCACACAAGAATTAAATTAAAATAAAGAAATTTACACTAACCATGACAATTTTTATCTAAACCTAGAGAAAAAGTGTAGTTTCTTTTTAATAAGACACCTTCTTCCAGACCTCAGCCAAAAAAATAATGCTCGCAAAGGCAAATAAACGTGCATAGTAAAAGTTGATGATTCCTTTACATAGCAGATACAACTACTAAGAATATACATTTGCAAATGCCAAAATCTACAGCGCTGTGTTGCAGCTATGTGCAGTGGGTTTCTATTTTTAGAATAGTTACAGAATGATCAGGAAAATATGCACGTAAGTTCTTCTAAAATGAGCAAAGAACTGGATGATACTTCAGTTCTAAGCAAGTTGGAGGAATTTTGGGGTTTTCTGCAGCCCTGTTAGGAAGTGATGAAAACTGCAGTAGGGATAATATGAGTGTGGACCCTCACCCACACCCCAGAGAAGGTGCTCCAAGGAAGAAGAGTAAAACTGTGATGTACTCCACTGTGATTCAATGTCCACTTCACAGCTTTGAGGTAACTTCCCACAAAGGCCCCGGTGAAGATTTTTATCCATGCCCCACTCTTGAAGCTACAGGAGAAGGGCACTCAGATTCATAATTATTGTAATTTTAAAACTATAATCTCTGCAGAGTTGTTTTCAGGATATGTCAAATTAAAGTTTACTTAGAAATGTTTAAGCTGATAGATAGTAGATGCTAATTAAACAAAAGGTGACAAGCAGGTCAAGGAGAAGAAGATGTATGCAAGGTTACAATTAACGTACTTTACATCTTCGTGAAATTTTTCATTTAAAGCCTGACCGCAGATGTTTTACAAGCAGCCATTTTTTTTTTTTAAAGATTAAATGCCATAGTCAGTTAAGTTTTTCACAAGTGATAGAAAATGAAGGGCTTGTATCTCTGAGTAATCCCTTCTGAGGGTGCAGAAAGCTCCACCTGCAATAGGTGCAGGTGCTGAGACTCCACAGAAATGGCATATTTGGAGAACACAAGAGACTCAAGTGCCGATGTAGTCCTCCTCCAGGGATTATGGAGGCGACACCACACCATAAAATGGCAGGGCATTTTATGTGACAAAAATGCACCTGGTCAGCTATCTCCTCATCTCACCCCAGTCCTGAAGCCATACCACTTTAGGGCCTTGGATGAACAGGGAGAGTTTTTGTGGCCCCAAACCTTACTTCCTTTCTCCATAGGATAATCCATTTATCTGGGCTGTGTCTCTTAATCAGGATTTGGCCCTTCAAATTTCAGGCACAACATAAAATTCAAAAAGTATATTAGTGTTACGATTGCAATTGTGTTTCCAATTGCAATTACTATTACGGTTACGATTATGATTCCTATCATTGAGCAATAAATTCCCAAAGCTTAAGGCTGACATGACTCATCATATCACACCAGTCCAACTTTCCGAGAATCACAGGCCACTGCATTTCATCTGTTCTCTCCTCCGCCAAGCTCAAGGACCTCTGCTGTTTGACTAGACTGTTACTTGTGTTTAGCTAAAGCATGTCTGCCAAAAGACGCCCAGTCTTCCTCTGAGAGATGGAGATGCTGCAGCCTCCCTCGGTAGTTTGTCTGATGATCAATCAGCCTCCCTAGCAAAAGATGGCGTCTAATTTCTCATTGGAATCTGTTAGGCTTCAGTTTCCAGCCACTAGTTCACCCTATTCCTTTCTCTGCTGGATTAAAGAGCCCTTGAGCAGCCAGTCTGTTTTCCCTGTGCAGGTACGTACACACTGTAATCAAGTTCCTGCTCAGTCTGCCTTTTGATAAACTGAATAGGTCAGTCTTTAAGCCTCCCACTATAAAGCATTATCTTCAGTACAAGAATCATTTTGAGGAGTCTTTTCTACCCCCTTTCTAACTTTTCTTTAAAAGAACCCCATAACTGAACTATTTTAATGATAGTTTTGCCATTGTAGAGGGCAAACCCCATACGATGCTATATCTGCTATACCCTCTTCTTGCTACAGCAATGCTGGAGTTTAGTGTGACACTGAGATCTTTTTCTCAGTCACTACTGACTAAGGTGCAGTCCCATATTTTGCAGGCACTGCTTGCTTTCTACATGCAACTTTCATTCATCTGTATTAAAATGTCAGAACAGACTCCACTTATTAAGTGAAGCAGACCACTTTATTTGATTGTCCTCATCAGTGTTTATTACGTCACCAGCGATTTTAGAGTTACAATCAAATCACCAATGAAAATGTTGACAAGCACTAGCAGTGCTCCTCTTCCCTGCAGGTGCCAGCAGAAAATCCCTATTTTCACATTCTTATTTTTAGAATCAACCATTAGCCAATTCAGAGACCATTTACCACTTATTCATTTGGGGTTGGTGCAGGGGATAATAGCTTTTGTTTTACGCGGTCTAATAGTAGTAGTACTATTCAGAAGTTGGGTCTGTTTGACAAAATTAATTTCCCTTAATCATGTGTGAGCTGTCCTTTAATTCCCTATCAACTGATTCGCAAAGCAGCTCTTTTTCTCACTGGCTCAAGTTACTTGGGTAGGACCACTTGCCCTTTCTGAATATTGGCACAGCAACATTCTCCAAGTCTTCTGGCATTTCCCTGTTATTTCAAGGTTTATTAAAAATTAACATCAGTGAATGAGTGCTCTCCCCAGCCAAGTCTTTTAGGACTCTCAGGTAAAAGTTATTCAGGCCTACTGGCAGATATTGTTTAACATCTATTAATTGACTGGAAAGTACTTATTAACCTCTTTAAAATTTCCAAATGGAGAGCAGAAATAATTTTGATCATTTCTGGGTTGCCTGTCTACTAATAGGCTTATCACAACTATTTTCTAACAGAATCACAATGTTTGTAGAATCTGTTTTGTTCTCAGTGTATTTTTTTTTAATTTATAGATCTGACTCCGTCTTTTTCAAATCCTTGTATCTGTTTCTTTATTTCTGTTAAGATACCATGAATCTCTTTCTTTTCAGTTACTTACACAAAAATTCTCTTTCATACTTATTGCGATCCATTTTCTTTGTTACCACGCTGTAACGTAATTTTAAATTTTTTTTTTAAATTACTGTATGCTGCCTTCATTTCTCTGCTTGGCAGCCAAAAAACAGTGTTGCTTGTTTTTCTTGTGTAATCACGATTTTTGTCTGTCTTATAAATTCATCTCATAGACTCCTTAATTGTCATTCACACCTTTAATTCTAAACATTCGTCTCCAACATATCCTTACATTTTCTCTGCCCATGAGGGTTCCAATTTGAAAGCGTGACATATATGCTGTATTATTACTTGAACCTTTCCTCATTCTACTCACACTGAATGCAATCAAGTCAAAATCACTGATCCTTGGGCAGCAACCAACTTGCAATGATTAAATCTTTCTTTTGTCCATCACACTGAGATCTAAAATAGGGTTATTTATTATTAGACACTTTATCTTTGGAGACAGGGATTGATCATCTCTAATTTTTAGCAGAACTGTTGATATGCTACTAAGGTATCTACTTTGTGTAGTCCACGGCAAGTCGTAAGGCACCTACATGTTTTTCACAGTCTGTTTTTCTACTTTTCACCTTTACAAGTCAAGTTACAAATGGAGTTTTAAACTGTTGATGAAAGTTTTAATTTTGTTAAGACATAAGCATTAACGGTAATGCTTATAGTAAAAGCAGTAGCTAGTGATAGAAATGCCCTGGATAATAAATGTTTTCTGGAGCTGGTCAGGAATCAGCTCTAATTGTTAGATAACAATTAAATAAAGTAGAACATGCAAGGAAAAAAGCATTAAATTTTGGCTAAAACTTATAATATATGTTATATAACACCATGTAATTCTATAAATTCAATTTTTCCATTTCATTATGTCAGATGGAATTAATAAGTTCAGTTTTTCTTAATTTTTTTCCCTTGTAATTTCATGTTATCTATTTAAATACAATTAGACCCTGTCCAGAGTTCTGAGCTTTCACTTCAGGGCTTTCAAATTCCTGCTTCATGCAATTAGTACCTTATCTGAAATTATGCAAGTCAGCCGCCTGAGTTTGCACTTTATTTGCAAATACAGTAGTTAACCTCTCTCTCAAATCTTGTTTATCACTCAACATTCAGGCACCATTTTTGTTTGCTGTTGTGACTGCCTTTCAAAAGCGATAGTTTAATACACTATCTTAAACCTGAAACTGACTAGGAGGTTACTTCAGGACCAATCCCATATGTGCCAGCTCAGTGAGATATTTGATCTTCCGTAATTTACTAATGTATATGAAAACCAGGCAATGTGATCCGTGTTAATATAGCAATTCTCTGTCCTCAGCAACAATGGTTTCATTGTAAGTAAGGTCTTAATTAAAAGCAGGTAAGTTGAGAGCAAAGTGTACTGAGAGACTGTTAACATTCTGCGGCCATCAGGCCTTTCTTCTTGATTCAAAAAAGTGCAGGTTCTGGGTGTTAATTACAAAACGTGAGAAACTTACAGCAAGTTAACTTGGAGGTAAGAGTTCCCACTCACTGCAAAATACAAAAAAGGAAAAAAGACAAGGAAAGAGAGACGGGTGTTGATGACCTTAGTGATTCGTTCAGCTGAATAGAGGTTTGATAACTCAAACACCTCATGAAAAAAACAAAGTTTTCAGCTGACTTCAGAGACAGTGTGAATGCCACGTGTGACAGAAGAAATAAAAAAGAGGATGTTAGAGTGGGAAATGAGAAATGTTGAACCTCCGGGTCTCCCCAGGAGAAATCATTCTCCTTGAAATGTGACCACTGTTGCCATCTCGCCCACTGCCCTGTAGCATCTAAAGATGCTACCTGAATGATAGCTAAGCCCTCTTAGATTGCTTGTATTTGCCTTTAATTTTGTAAGCTAAGATCTTTGCCATACTTTCAAATTAAAAAAAAAAAAACAAAACAAATTGTATTGTATTCATGAAGGTCAAATATGAAAAGGCCAGGCTCATGATTCTAGACTCCTAATATTGCCTTTTCTTTGCTAAACTCTCCTTGTCAGTATTTAACTAGCAGAATATAAAATCATCCCTGTAATGTTTATAAATTACTGGCAAAATGAGTAGCTCGGTGTCCCCTAGTGAAAATATAAACAATCTTAAGTCACTTCCCTCCATTTCTTCTCAGGAGTATTCACAGTTTGACTTTAGGCATTTAATTTAGATGCTTTGAATCAACCCCAAAGACATTTAACTCTTTCCACTGACTACAGAAGCAAGACATTGTGGTGGTTGATGTGTTGATTCACATCTGAACCTAGTGCTCTATGCCACCTTTTCTCCAGCATCCACCAACAATTAACTCCCAAACTTCTGACTCTTTCTTTTGTTCCGCAATACCTGGATTCCTCTCAGAGTCTTATTATTTTGTGTGTGCATATGTGTTCTGCTTGGTTTGAGTACGTGTGACTCAGTTGTTATTATTAGCTCCTGATTTTATTGTAATTGTTACACTTTGGGGCGGGAGGAATTCTTCATGTACCAGAAAAAACCAAACCTGGATCTAGTCAAAATATTCTAATTGAGTTCAACCCTCAGGGCTCAGAAACCAGAATAAGAACCCAGTTATGGGAATTTCCTTTTTTAATAAACTTAAATCCACAGCTGTTATTATAGTGTTGGGGGACTGAGGCTGCTGACTGTTTGTTTGGCTGTTGTCTGAGCATTGAAGCAACTGACAGGAGCACCCAAATTTTTCCTGTGCCATCTGCTTTCAGATGAGCATGGCACCCAGGACACATGGCACCTGCCTGAGATGCAGACCTCAGTTAGGCTCAGGACCCTGACCCTAAGGGGTAGATCTAGCCCACTACAACAGTTCAGGTCAACTTGGGACCAATCCCATGGCCCTACCACAGCACACATAGCAGTTTTTGACTCTAAAGTGGTCTTCTGAAACTTGGCGCCAATGGAAGGGCTTGCGGTATGCAACTGCCATAGCCCACCATGAAGATGTTTCCTCCTAGGGAACAGTTTGGTGGGACTCAAAATCCCCTTGCAGACCTGACATGGCCTAGAGGAAGAGGGCAGCACAGGAAAATAATGAAAGCTTCATTTTCTTTTTACACTTGCGCTGCAGCTATGGGAATAAAGATAGTACAACTTAGCAAAGACTGGGGCTGACTATCAGCTCCTGCTTGGCAACTGCTCTTGCTATAAATAGTGACTGATTGCTTTTCAACCAATTATTAGAGTCTTGTTATTGGAGATGAGCTAATAAAAATGTAGATGTAGCATATTCATAAGGGAAAGTTAAGATTCCTTTTCTTTGTTACTATAGGTGAAATAGGGTTGTATTTTTGAGTGTGCTTAGTTTAGTTCGCTGATTAGACTTATAAGGTGCTTTATTGTGTTTCCATGAGATTGGTTATTTTTCCTCAAAACAAAAACCAGCCTCTCCCTTGATGATTTCCAGGTTTATCTTCTTTTGCTTAGCAGCTGTTGCTGCTGCTGGCGTACACGTGTGTCCTAGGAGGAGACTGTTGCAGATCATCCTCAAATAAATGGAACATGCATCCACACAAGATACATCTTACAACAGCAGATGTATCTGCTACGTCATTTCCTACCAAAGTCCTTATTTATTTGTATTCACTCGATACAGATAAGATTTTTGTACAAGATGTCTCAATACTTGCTATTTATTAT
>JANXJC010000078.1:5218763-5250677 GCA_027564655.1 Leptodon cayanensis | reverse complement strand
GCAGCCCATGGAGGTCCATGGTGGAGCAGATATCCACCTGCAGCCCATGGAGGACCCCACGCCAGAGCAGGTGGATGTGCCCTGAAGGAAGCTGTGACCCTGTGGAAAGCCAACGCTGGAGAAGGCTCCTGGAAGGAACTGAGGCCCCATGGAGAGAACTACACACAGGAGCAGGTTTTCTGGCAGGACTTGTGACCCTGCGGGGGACCCACGCTGGAGCAGTCTGTTCCTGAAGGACTGCATCCCATGGAAAGGATCCATGCTGGAGTGGTTTGTGAAGAACTGCAGTCCATGGGAAGGACCCACATTGGAGAAGTTTGTGGAGGACTGTCTCCTGTGTGAGGGACCCCATGCTGGAGCAGGGGAAGAGCATGAGGAGGAAGGATGGAGTGGCAGAGACAACATGTGATGAACTGACCGCATCCCCCATTCTCTGTCTCCCTGCACTGCTTGGGGGGAGGAGGTAGAGAATTTGGGAGTGAAGTTGAGCCTGGGAAGAAGGGAGGGGAGGGGGGAAGGTGTTTTTAGATTTGTTCTTATTTCTCATTATCATACTCTCTGTTTAATTGGAAATAAATTAGATTTATTTCCCTGAGTCGAGTCTGTTTTGCCTGTGATGGTAATTGCTGAGTGATCTCCCTGTCCTTATCTCGACCCATGAGCCTTTTGTTGTATTTTTCTCCCCCTGTCCAGTTGAGGAGGGGGAGTGAGAGCGTGGCTTAGTGGGCACCTGGCAGCTCTCCAAGGTCAACGCACCACATTCTCCCAGCTTCAATGTCACATAGCTGTTGATCTCACCCTGTGAGGAAGCAGACAGACTCTACAATGTGTAATTAATAGTCTTGACATGAAAAAGGCCATAATTAAGCAATAAAGTCAGCATTCCATTAAAGTCATTGTAGAACCTCACTCTTTTTATAGTGGTGTTGTGACAGTTTCAGTATAGAAAATATATTCAACATAACATCAGTCTGTCATTTTACATTCTAAAGATTAATTTTGAAGAAGAAATCCAAAACTTTTTTTTTCCAAGTCTTCTCTTTCTGGAGCTTAGTTTACAATATTTGCTACATTCTATTCATACCTGAATTTTATTATTTCTTTTTAATAAATAGTATAGATCCATTTCTCTGTTGTTGTTCATGGGTGGCAATGGAAAGGCAGAAGGGTGGATTATACACCATTAAGCCACTAAAATACACATTTCTTTTTCCATTGCTTGCATGCGGATTCTTTAGCAAACTGCAGTGTGAACTAAACTTCATGAGCCCAGCTGTCCAAGTTAAAGACACTGGGATGGAGGAGGATGGTTTAAATCTAGCCCAATCTAAGATAAAACATCCTACATAGCTTCATTTGTTCCCTACCTGCAGAAAGCCTGGATGCTTACCACCAGAGCCAAGGTATAACAAGCTGCAAAAAAACATGTTGTAAGAACGGTTAGTACAATGTAATCTCTGAGTGTGACACTGTATCTATGGGTATTAAAATATTTATGAAGTGGAGGTCATTGTTTATCTACCTGTAATGTTTATCTACCTATAATTTTCTGACTCAAATGGGAGTGCTGTAGAGGAAAGGAAAGGAAGGAAAGAATGGAAAACAATGTAATTTTGCTGTTTGTCTTGATCTGCTCTTATTTTTCCCATATGTACAACATGTACATTTTTCTCATTATGGAATATACAACTCAGTTGCAAATTCAGGATGGAAAAATTACTTCTTATTTACATTTAATTGCATTTCTTAGTTCCCATATAATGACATATAATGTAACAGTTCTGGAGCTGAGACCAAAATGTGAGGAACTGTGGAGGGACCAGAAAGGTAGACAGAGAAAATTCTTTCCAGCAACAACTCCGTGTCACGACCTGCCCCCCCGCCGAGAGTTTCCAGCCACTGAAAAAGGAGAACTATCACATATAGTGCAAGGAAATCACATAGGACACATGCAGGAAAAAATGAAGAGGACCCTCCCAGCACTTTCACCCTTTTTACTACCCACCTCTGTGATAAAGGAACCAGGAGGAACGAGCAAGAAGGAAGGAACAAAAGCAAAAAAGGGAATTAAGAAGTTTCAAAGAGAGTGTATCTTTTCAGTCTTATTTCTTCAGTGTTTAAAGTGTTGTCAGAAAACCATATAATTTTAGTTCTTCATGTATTTAGAAAATTACATGTTTTTCTTTTAAAATCCTTCCGAAATTGAATCTTCCTTTTCAGTGGAAATCTCAGTTCTGCTGCTCGCTATCCAATAGTCATGATTAACTGACAGAAGGAATTATCTGGAAAAAAATGAGTGGCTCTTTTCTTCTGCTGGCAGCAGCTTTTAAAACTTGTACACATGCTTCCTATAGGCAACCTAGATTTTGTCTTTCTGAAAAAATTCAGATTTTTCTACCACAAACAATCTGGAAATGGAGCTGCTGAATATACCCCAGGGATACACCTGTATCATACAAGCATGGGTCAGATTTGGTGTGCTAAACTTCTCTGCAGTTACATTTTATTTGCCTTTGAACTCCTTTCCTTAGCAGGTGGTGTATGTATGATACCAAGTTGGGGTAGCAAATTATCTCACCACCTCTGCTATTTTGTGTATCTAGGCCAAATAAGGCTGTCATCACAAGCCTGACAACAACCTGTCCCTGAAAAAACTGTATTTCTCCAGAAAAGCCCTACTGACCCCTAGCATTTTGTGGGGATATACTACTCCCTTTAGGTGGTATCACATAAAAGAACTAAAAATATATTTTATATATATGGGGGGGGGGGGAGAGAATTATTTCCTTCAAAAAAAATCCATATTTATTTCAAATTTCCTCTGTTTCATACTTCACTTTTCTCCCTATTCTCTGGCCAAAATACCCTTCATCTCGCTGGATTGTATTTCAGATATTTCTTTCCTTTCCTGTGTAGCGATATCACTTTGCTGCGTGCTTTCAATGGGAATGGAGAAGTTGCTTCCTGAAGTGAGAGGAGAGATGCAGGCGTGCTGGAGATGGGGATGGCCTGCATTCCCCAGAACTTCTGGACTGCATCTGGAGCTAAATGGGCCTTATTGTTTCCTTCAGGGTGGCCAACTGATATCAACACGCCCCAGGAACCTGACACTGCTGTAAGTGCAACTATCCCATGAGAGCAGGAGTTATCCTCGCTCTGTACGTGGCCAGGGAATGAGAGGTCATCTCTGTGCAGCACTTGATCTGTGGTTTAGCTGAAGGCTATAATGTGTAATCTATCCACATTGATCATAGCCATATAGATTTTGACTAAGAGCATAGTTTGTGAAGTGTCTAACTCCCATGATTTGAACAATATTGGAGTTAAACAGTATTTCAGGGGCTATTGAAAGAAGTGGATTCCTGAAAAGATTATGTGAAATTAAGTGAAAATTAGAAATATGGAAATGACCAGAAAAGACATCCCTGGTTTTATTTTTTAAAAATTGAGAGTTTCTAGTCTTTATAGTTGCAAGGAAAAGCTGGATAATGTGACCTACGTACAATCTAATGACTTGAACTTTAGACAGAAAATAAATGAAATTATGTTTTTTATTCTAAAACAATCTTTAAAAAAAGATTGGATCTCAGGAGATTCAGAGGGAGTTGATTCCTGGTTTTTGAGGTATCCACTAGCATTGTTGACATATTTTCTCCTCTCCTCAATTTTCCCAGAGACTACAGGAGAATTGTCAGATTCTGCTCTAGATTTTCAAGAAAAACTTCCTTAGTTGGTGGGGAAAGATGACCCAGTTTTAAAAGTGTGTCCTTGGTTTGAGAAACCTCCCACCTCCAGGGAAAAAAAAACCAAACAACCAAAACTACCGGTCTGATTCCTAATTCCTTCAGGAACCCCTCAAAGATAAGGTTAGGGACAAAGGAGGGAAACCCCAACATTTCAAGCTAGATTTACTCATTTTAAAGCACTTTTATACACACAATGCTATGGGTAAAAGAGCAGAAGGCAAAGGTGCCTCTATAGCCTCCAGGGGCAGGATGGTCTACGTTTCTCGGTCATCTGGGCAAAACTGAACTTCATCACCCAGTGACAGTACCAGATGGAAGGAGAGCGTGTAGTCATGGCATAGCTCATCAGAGAGTGCTGAAGAGCTGAGATTGCTCTTCAGAAAAGGTAAAAGAGAGACTGTGATTTTTGTCTCCTCAGCCCCAGTATTGACGGTCCCCAAGGACCAGATCCTCCATCACTGAAGCAGTGGACATCCTGGCTTTCCAGGACATGGACACAAGCACAGCAAACAGGGGTGGCTGTCATTTGCTGCTGCAGCAGCCTCCCACCCCATTTCTCCTGTAATTAGAGCTGGCTGATCACATCTGTGGTGTTCTAAGAAATTGTCAGGAGAGTTTCAGAAACTTCAGAGCAGCAGTGTCCAGAAAAACGTTGTAGGCAACCTGAAACTTTTCAGGTTTTTATGTCCAGAAGCAACACAACCTTCTAGGAAAGAAGTATCTCCTGCCCCCAGGCAGCATTCTGGCTGGGTATTGCATAAGGATAAGTGATTTTCTGAATATTTCCTTTCCAGTGCTGATGGTAGATCTGACCTGAAGGTTGAGATTGACAGTGTGTAGGTCAAAGGAGTCTGGCCATTCATTCTGCAGCCCTGCTGCACAATCTGTGAGGCCTATGCAAGCAGAACAACAAAGACTGTAAGCTGCCAAGCAGGAAAAAAAAAAACAAAAAAACAGAAAACCTAATTGTACTGTTGGTGAAGCAAGACATGGTAGTTATGATGCCTTAGCCAGGTTCACTACAGATCAAGTCTGAAACTTAATGATATCAGTGAAAATATTTTCATTGATTTTAGCGGGATTTGAATCATAGCCAACTAACTTAAGGCAGATCAAAGAGGAGATGGAATAATATATGTGCATATCACATATAACTGCCTAACGTAGTTGCAGCATGTAAGATACATACAATATAGCATGTATACTTAGGAAATTTATCAGTATCAGGGAGGACAATTATAATAACAAGTGACCTTATTTTGCTTGAAAAAAATGTGGAAGAAAAATATCTTAATTCATTTCACCATGTTTATAACACTCTGTAGCAGAGGTTAGGCATAAAAGCAAACACACAACAAAACAACCGTTGTATTTCTTGAGTAGTGTGTACACTAAGTTACTGCTACACCATTAGTATCATTTGCCTTCAGATTTCCATCTATAATACAACAAATAAAGATTTCTTTTAGGTCTTCACAAAATTCTGCTAGTTGACTACAGCAATACTGTAGAAAGTAAAGGAGGGTAGGGGATATATAAGGGCTTAGGACTGAACTGACTAGTACGATTACACCTTCACAAAACAAAATCCCCATTTCTGAGTTCTACTTTGCGATTGATTTCAGAAGGTCCAACTTTCAGTGAAAGATATTAATCCTGAAACTAGCTCCAGATTTAGATTTATTCCTAAGTGAGGACTTAGATAACTCCAAAACACGCACACAGATTACTTCCTCAGTTCATAAAGCAAGGGAATGCCTTTCCTCTGACCTTGCTTTATCTATGATTTAAAAAGGAGCTTTTGACTGAAACACAGAGGATCAGATATGTTAGTTAAGCATCTGGTTACATTCTTAACAATAAAGAGTATTGAAACTAGTTCTCAACACCGACATGGTCTAATCACCTTCCCCCTCTTCCCTTTATAAAAAATCTAAAGAAAGTAAATGTTTGGAAAAATAAAGAACAGTAGACAAACTGAGAAGAAGGCGAGGAAGCAACAAAAAAAAAAGAAATATGTTTCATATAGTTAACAAAGTTTCCTCCTGAGAGCTTTTTAACTAGCTAAAGATAAGTCTTTCTTCTGCTAAATACCACTTTTATTTTTGACAGAACACCAGTTCTTTATCAGTTCAACAGAGAATTGGACCCAATCTCAATCACTTGAAAATGCTATCTGACCAAAAAGATTAGAAAATAAGTTGCTTCATGGTGTGCATGATCATTCATAACACCTTTAAACTAAATATTTTTCAATTCATATGAAATGTGACAAGCAGAAAAAAAACTTAAAGAATTTATAAGATTATAGGAATTGCTAAGATTAGCCTATCCACATGAACTTTAATGAAAAGCTGTTTTGAATAAAAAACTGTAGTTTCTGTATATTTTACATAATAGATAAATAGATAACTTTATTTTTAAGAGTTTAATATTCCATCAAAAAGGGAATGAAGCTTTAAATTTTGCAACTAAAAACTTCACCTTGAAGCAATTCTGTTATAAGAGGTAGAGAGACCTCACTGTGTGCCCTGGCATGTATAGATTACCTTGCAGCAAAACAACAAATTGAGTTGTCTGCCATGTAGGTGATACTTCAATTGCTTTCTTTTTATTTTAACAACTGCTTGGAGGATGGAGAAAGAAGAGAAGTTAAAAATATTCTGCTCGGCATGGCTTGAAGAGTTCTTGCAAGTTAAACATTATTTGAAGAAAGTATCTTATCAAAAGCATGAAAAAGATTTCAAGATTTTTGTATTTTTGACTTTGGTATATTTCCATGGGGAAACATGAACCAATACAGGAAATGTCAAAATGTAGGCAATTTTATGAGATTTAAGAGTAGCATTAGGTCCAATTTTATTAAGTTCAATGGTATAAGTTTACCAAGACTTCTGATGAAAGGTTGTCTTTTCAAAGATTCTTTATTCAGAAAGAATAGTGGATTTATAACATACTGGTTTGGACATAATATATTATAGCACCTTTGTAGATTGTAGTATTATTGCCTACATATTGAAAGTTTGATTTCTTTTTGATAGGTTGACAGTGATGCCCTGTTTTTTTATTATTCCTAGTGTTTCAAAGAATTTGTTTGGTGGAGCTGCCAAACAACAAGCAACTAGAATGTCTACATCAGAGCACAAATTTTTCACACCAAAAAGCTAAAGTGGCTTTGGCATGACTTCAAGATTTATTTTTCCATTAAAAAGCAGAAAATTGACACAAAATAAGCACAGAAAGTCTACAGGGAATTTTTCACTTCCATTGGACTTTTGTCCAATCCTATCCCAGTTTAGACTGCTGCATGTCTTGAATCACATCCATGAACGAGCACTTAACAGATTTGTGGAAGTTTTGTTTGTGATCCTTAAAAGCTTTTTGCTCTGTCTGTTTTTCTACAGGTTTGTGTTATCCCCCTATCACGCCATTCTGTGTATTTCAAGTTCATACCTAGTTCATTGAGACAAATGGTAGAGGTCAGTCACATGGTGGCTGTTGCACAGTAGTTCTCTTATTTCCCTCACTGTTTGAGCCAGGCTGGCTCAAAAAGAAGCACACCACAGCTTCTCGGAAAAAGAGAAGTTCCAGTTCATCTGAATTTTCTAATACAACTGGACACACACTCCCCCCGCTTTTCATTTTAGTCCATCTTAAAAAGGCACTTACTCTGCAATTTCCACAACAGAAGACAAAAATAATCACCTTCCATCATGGCAAATTTCTTCCCATTTTTGTGTCATTGTCCATGTCAGTATGCTATAATTTTATTGTTATTGATACCAGTTAGTAGAAAGGATTCTTTTTCATGCACTGTAGGTCAATAAGCATGCTGTCAGTTTTAAGTAAGCAAACAAAAAATATTTAAATGTAGAAAAATAAGTCTTCATGCATCTTCAGTCCCTAAATCAAATTCCTCCTTGAGGCAAAGCTATCCTCATCCACATGACTCTGTTGTACAGAGATCTAGAATATTCCTTATTTTCTTCAGTAATGCATTTATGTTTTATATTTGACATGACCTAAGTTTCTTTAATCACTTTTCCAGGGGGCATTCCTTGTGATATTTCATGACCAGATCACTGAAGCTTTCTGAGTCAAGGGCTGCTCCTGTCCAGCCTGCTCTCTGAAGGGATGCTGTCATCCTCAGTAGGATGGATAAATACAAGTTTCTTCACCTACACTTTCCTCACTTTTCAGAATTAGTTCTTCCCTTCTCAAAAAAGTACCCAGTAGGCCAGCATCTTTCATTCCTTCTCTTTTTCCTTGCATGAGGAAGCCCTAATGCCGAGGTGATTCCTTAACTGGATCTATGACTTTTTGATAGATGTACTTTTTGTCCTCAGCACCTGCCAGGCTGATGTGAAAAAGCTGAGACTCATATGGAAAACCTGAGTTACATGTGCACCTTTGCTCCGGTGGGATGCTGAAAAATGAGGTCATGTTCTTATTAGTTGCACCTATGGCACTCTGCTCATGACTGAGAAAAATTACTAATCTAAGAGGCATGTCCCACAAGTCTGGCTACAGTGGTTTTGTGCTCGACAATACCATATTCCATTTCTTGTTTGTAGGAGTGGTTGGCTAGGGAGGGATCATGACCAGGCAGGTAAGGCAAGGCAAAAGATGTAATTATTGCCCTGATCTTTACCCAGTGCAGTGGTTCCCATGGGACACACAGAGGTTACTGAGACCATCTTTGGGCTTATCTAAGTTGAATGGAAAGCTACTTGAGTCCCCAGACAGTTTGTAGCTGAGGGTGTGCCAGGGTTGCCTCACCTCTTATTCTAAATTCACATTTGCTGCAGTTGTGGAGATCAGACCCAATTGTTCGAAGAAAAGCTGAAATAGGAAGTGCCATTCAAAAATGTGGTATTGAAAGAGGTACCACGCTGGTGGTAAACCAGCACTACTCAATGAAGTAGGAAAATTGGTTAGAGTCATAAAGGCTGCTCCAGGAGAGGGAGAGACAGACCATTACCATCTGGATTACTTTTAATTATTTTGTATTTTCTTCTTCAGTTTTTCTTGAGTAAACAACCAGCCTGCCTGAGGAGTTAATCCCGGAGAGAGTCAAGGTGATCAGACATTGAAGTGCTCTGTACCAAAGTGATAATCCTGTCCAGGAGAGGAGCACGAAAAGTTGCCCTCAACAGTTCAGACAGCCCTCCTGAAGCACCATTCATTTTTTCCAGTGTCTGCTGCCCAGCCTCTTCCCCATCGAGAGCATGTCATGTCCCTGAAGATGAGAGCATGATAAGGGCACAAAACCATCAGGTTTTAATAGAATAAAGGTGTTAGGAAAGAGGATAAGAGCATAGAAATAGGGATGAACATGAGTGGGCTTGATGGAAAAGGAAGGGGAGAGAAGAACTTGAGCTCTCCAGTGGAGCCAAGAACAGAGAGACAGGAACCTGCAGAAAAGGCAGAAAAGACTGTAAAATCATGACTTGAACAGGGAACAGAAGGACAGTTATTTTACAAATGTAACAAACACAATGTTTGAAAACATATGCAGAAGGAGGAAATCACTTGGTACCTGGCCTTGTTGATTCTATGGCAAAAGAGCATAAGAACATGAGACTTCAGAGATGGAAGACAAAGTAGTGTTTGTGGTCTTACAGGAGGAAAAAACTAATGATGAAAAGAAAGATCAAGAGTTTACATTATAAAATCACATAGCTGTAGACAATAATCCCAGTAGAAGTAACACTGTCAGAAGTAAAGAGCAGAATGCACTGCAGCAGTAAGAGACACTGCCAACTTTTAAGTCTTGGAAAGGATACAAGCTAGGGGTGGAGGTCAACAGAGAAAAGAGATTTGGTGTGAAAGATCATGGAGAAGGATCAGTTCCAAGTAGAGATGAGGTTGACAGCACATCACTGCAGTAAGATGTGAGAACTGATGAATTATTTTAGGACAAATTATAAGTTAAAGAATAGGAAATGAGAGGCAGCAAAATGGAGTGCTAGCTGATTTGATGATTAAAACTACAGAGGAGAGATAGGGGGGGCTTGAGATACCAATAAAGGGGGTGCGAGCAGTCAAAATCAAAGGGAGCATACAATAAAAGGTGTGTAGTGACATCAGTCACAGTGGAATACAATCAAAACAATTAAAATTCAGTATTTACAGAATTATATTGTCTGATTACTTTTGCAATAAACATTTTTGTCCAAATCACTTATTTACATTAGCTGAAGCTCACAGTATCTTATCCTTGCTTGACAGATAGACAGCTGGACAAATAAGTTGACAGAGTTACTTACAAGGCAGAGAGTTTTGGGGTGAGAGTGGAGAATGGCTGGCTGAAGAGCTGGACACATTGGCCTGGAACCCTCAATTTTTTTAGAACTGCCAAACAGCTTACCCTTGTTAAATGAATGTAATTTAAAAATGCATGGTTTTATTTTGGTATTTTAAATGCATGCTGATTTTTAACATAACCTTTAAAATTAGCCTTATTCTAGGATTTTAACCCTATGCTAAATTTGGTTCTAGTATGTCACAGAATCATAGAGAAGTCCAGGTTGGAAGGCACTTCTAGAGATTGTCTGGTCCAGCCTTCTGGGCCTTGGATTAGGTTATCCAGGGCCTTGTCAAGCCAAGACACGAATACTTCCAGCAAGGTAGACTACACCACTTCCCTGGAGCAAACTGTTCCGATATTTAAAAGTGCTCTTAGTGAAGTTTTTCTTATATCCAGACAGCATTTCCCCTGAAGCACCTTGTGTCCCTTGCCTTTTGTCCTGTCACCATGCATCATTGTGAAGCGAGGACAGCTTCTACTCTGTAACAACCTTCTAGCCACAAGATTACTTTGATACCCTGAGCTTTATGGTCCCCAGACCAAACAAACACAATTCTTTCAACCCTTCTCCATTCGTCAAGTTCCCCAGAACTCTGATCACCTTGTTGACCCCAAATTGGACACCCTCCAATTTTCCAGTGCCTCTCTTAAAACTTTTTAAAATCCTTTCACAATGTGAAAATGTGACAGGATTGTCTCCTGTGAGCTGAAGAAGGAAGGACACCTTTGTATGCTAATCCTACTGATTCTTTTTGATATGTCCAGTAGCCATCGCTTTAGCTTCTTTCCTATCATAAACTGTGATAATCCATAGCTTCTCCACGTCCTTTCTAAGTCTTTTCTCCTCCACCATCACAATACATGCAAGTTTCCTGCCACAATAGTTCCCCTCCATGTTTACTCACATCATCCTCTCCCATTCTTTACTGGGCTTTGTTTTGCATGATGTTTAGGCAAGAGGCAAGTGCTGACGCTAACCATAATGAACAACACATTGGCTTATTTCCTAAAGACTACAAAGTGCTCCTTTTCTTTGCAGAACACTGTTTGCTTTAAGAGTTTGGAGGAATAAGATGTATTATGCTTGGGAGGAGATTCCTTTCTGAGAAGGTCTTTTATTGGATAAGCATACAAAGTCTGGTGATCCATGAGAGTCAGAAAGTAAAAGGTTAAAGGTGAGAGTGAGAGAAAAAAGGAATAGCTGAATTCTAGGCAGAAAGCTCTGTCTGCCTTCAAAGCAATTAAGAGAAATTGTCAGCAAGGGACCAAAAGAATAATTCAAGAAACATGATGTCACAGGATATCTGTCTATGGTATTAATGATACTTAGGATTTATTGCTCTTACTGATGGCCTAAAGAATATGCAGAAACCAGGGCAAAAATAAAAATTAGAAAATTACAAATGGAGGCTTGTTTTAGGGCAACCTTCAGCAAGACTTTTTTATCTTTCATGACTTTCAGAGCTGAGATTTAGAAGTAGAAAGCTGTTTTCTGGATACTTGAGTAGACTTTGAACTGAAATAGGTTTTCTTCACAGCTTTTGGGCTTCTTAGTTCAACAGAGGCTGTTGCAGCTGAAACTAAGCACAAAACGTAATGCCAATACATTCACAGTGCTGTTTCCCAAGACAATTAAATAGATTTGCTCACCAGCTTTGGCACAATTTTTATCCAGATATTTAATCTAGGTTCATCACAAGGTTGACAGCCCACAGAGGAAACAAGTAGTGATCTGGAACTGGATAATAAAACAGACTAACTCAGAAATGTGCAACTGTGTAGATCTGGAACGAGAAAATTTAATTTAAGATGGGAAGAGCTGAAGTGCTATACAGAGACCCTTCTTTCTTATAAATGGGAGCCCTTACAGGGAGAATTACACCACTTTAATAGCCACATCAGGACTGAGATCTTCAATGCACAGAGAGCGTGGCACTGTAACAAAATACTGTGACCTTAAAAAAGGTGACCAAAAGCTGCTGCAAATGGAGGACATGCAAGCCCATATGCTGTCACCAAACCCAAAAAGAGGCAATGAACTGGTAGGCTGCTCTGAAGCAAAAGAGGGACTGAGATACGGACCTCTGATGGCCTGGAACTCAGCAGAAGAGAATTTTCAAGGAGTGTGGAAAAAGGCAATGCAGGAGTCCAGGTGGCTGCACAGGGAACAAGAATGAGGTTTTTCTGGATTCCAGGAAAAAACAACATGGAGGAAAGAGAAGAATCAAGTGAGAGAACAGGTTCTGGGGGAGAAGAAATGGTGGCAGAAAAATTTAATAAGGCTGAAGGTAGACAGAGGGAAGGAATATATCTGGTGAAAATGAGAGTGGAAAAGAAAGAAAATGATCACTTTTTCCTCCTAAAATCACAAAGAAGTAGATTCTGACCCCTACTCCTGCTGAATTGTTACAACAGCAGCTTTTCCACTGAAGCCTTAAGTTACTACTCAGCATGAGAAAAGATGGCAAAATTAGACTTTTTTCCACTAAAAGCAAGTATATGTACTTCATTATTTTCCTAGATTTAACTTGGAAACCTGCAACTGCTGTACTGGTGAGGTATGTGTTGTTCAGGTATGAATAGGGCTGTGCTGGGGAAAACATGGAACGATTTGGTATATATCAAAATATCTCAGGTTTGGTGGTGGAAGGGGAAAGAATATTCTTCAAAGCGAGGGAAGATAGCTGTAGTCTGTGGCTTAGAAGGTCACAGTGCAACAGAAGACAGAGGGCAAGGTATGCTGGAGATAGATACGAGCCTGAGATTCAGAGCTAGACTTCTGTGAGGACCAAGAATATTTGGCCACGCCCCTGGGTCAGATCCGTCTAATATTTTCAGCAAATTATGTAATGCGACCTACCCTCACAAATCACTACAGACCGGTGGCGAAAGGATTTTTCCCATCTAACGCTGCAGTTACATAAAGCTCAGCTCTGTGAAACCAGTGCATACATAGCACAGAAAAGTGGAACAAATACACTTTTGCGAGCCTCCTAACTGTGAAACCCCAGCTGTGCTGGGATGCTGCTGTCCTCCAAAAGGTACATTAGGATGCGTGAACATGTTGGCATGTTGAATGTGTTCGTGCTGACACATCCTGAAAAGGGTATGTCATCTGAGATTTTAGCCCCTCATGCCAGTTATTTGCATACTGCTGTCTGAGGTTATCAGGAGTGTGTATGTGTTCTACGTATTTGCTGAAATAAACAACACGCATAAGGTTCCTCAGATGGACAGTCAATGGGGAGTTCACTGACTACACAAGATTTTACATATTTTGCAGCAAATTCAGATTTCCAAATACAAAATACCACTCACAGGTACATGGGGTAGATTTATGACTCCAACTGAGGAACTTGGGGTCCATAAACCAGTGAACAGATCACCCTCATCCATATGCAGGTTTAGGTTTCCACTTCTCCAGGAATATTTTCAATGGTAGTCCCGCTTAAATAACAGCAGTGCAAGTGTTATTTAATAAAAGTCACTGTTATGTATTGGAATTTGCATTATTTTTAACTCTTTCAATTGAATGTCAAACTCTTTCAATTAAATGTCAAACAATTTCAATTAAATGTCAAAAATGAAATTACTTGCAGGAAACAATGCAAGATTTTCTTTAATGCAGTATATCTTTCAGTTACAAGGAAGGAATCTCACACACTGATACTGCAAAAGAATCCCAACTTTGTAATATAACCTTTACTTCACTGAACATTAATAACACTTGACAAAAATCCTATGAGCTTGAGTCAAGTCTTCGGTCACATGTATTAAATCATATGTAATTCTGCTAAGTTACACCAGGGTAAAAGTCTCTGAAACATACAAAAGGAGCAAATCTGTTTACAAAGTGCTGCAACAGACAGAAATTCAGTAGAAATTTGATCTCTTGAGAGATTTTGATATGCAATGCTATTTCCTAAGTAATCTTAAGAAATTTTCAATGAAAATCATAAACCCAATCTGCCATGCTGTTTGTCTCACTAGAAGCTTTCATCCATGAAACAAACCAAATTAAAATTTTCCACAAATGAAAAACAATTTAAAGTATTCACAGATATTTTATATTATTTCAAAAGAATATGTTGGAAGCAAAATTAAGATGAAAATTTTAACTTCTTCTAGAAAATAAACTACCAAATTTATGGGCAACTTGGCCATAGTTTTTCTGAAGTGGATGAAAAAGAAGATTGATGATGAATGTATTTACTTCCTCATCTCACATACTGTATGGAGTAATTTCAGCCAACACTACTTATTCCTAGATACTATGCTACTTTTAAAACCTGTTCTTGTTTACATTATATCTAATATGCAAATGGCAAGGAAATACTTTCCTGGATTGGACAGTTCAAATCTGATGTACACCAATTTATGACTGAAACATCGACCGTGTGCAAGGTCTACCAGTCATACATTAACAGTGTATGTGATGCATATGTGGAGCTATAGAGTCATAACTAATTTCCTCCATAGTGGGAACAAAACAGACTGACATTCTTTGTAAATGTTAGCTTTCTAATAGTGCTTTGAAATTTTTCTTTCTCTTTAAAATTGTTTTCCTGAATAAAAAATGAAAACTGCATTCTGCTGATCTGTCCTATGCCCATTCTGGTGTAAATCAAGTGTAATTCCCTCAAAGTGTAGTTACACCTCACTGAAAGTGATGAAAGAAAGACTAATCAGTCCTAAAAGTATTTTTTCTCTATCAATGCAGAAAGGACATTTGTGGAAAACCAATAAATTCACATCAGTGAATAAACATTAAAATAAAAATAAAATATTTCTAAGTATTTATAAAAATTTCTGATAAAATATTTCTATTAAAAGTTATCTTTATCTTTGAAATAATTCCACGTGGAAAAATGAATCCGTTCCAGTTTCAGCTGTAAGTTTCTCATGGGAATGGGAATTGATACAATAAATAGAAGCAGCTTATTGTTGTTGCTCTCCAGTCTTTGACTTACGTTACTAGAGCTGTTTCTCTGAGCTCACCCCTCAGTGCTCGTGGTTAATAATCTTCCAATGAAGAGGAAGTTAAGGCTTCTTTTTCAATTTTGTGTTTCTTTTTAATGTGCATCAGCTCAGCTAGCTGAGAAATGTCTTGAAATATATTTTGGAGGGAAATACAAAGCAAAACAAGTTATTACTGAAATTATTTCCTCCCTCCTCCAGCAAAAAAAGTCTCAGGCTCTGTGAAAGACACGGAAAAAAATGCACATGAATCAATTATGAAAAAGAGAAAGTTTCTTTGAATGAGGAAAAGCTGATTGGAATTAAGATAGGCTTTGTTCATATCTGCAAGGTACAAGGAGAGGACTTTTCAGTGGAACAGAAAAGGGGGATTTGGGAGTGTTTGGCTGCTTAACACTATAGTGCTTCAGAGCCCATGTGAAAATTTGCTGCTAGCTATTAATCATCATTGTGCCCCTGCAAAGAAGCTGTTACAATGATGACTATATGTCATTATATTCCCACTGTAAGTAACGAATCAGAGAGCTGGGAAAGTTGGATAAGAGCGGCTGGCAAACTTTTAAGCGGCAGAATCTATTTAAATAAATTTACATCACATTTGCTACTTTCTCTGGTATGGGAATCATACTTTAAAATGAAACAATATGCTGTGTTCGTGGGCCCTGGTCTTTTATTCTCCTGTCTCTGAGCCTACTTTGCAGGTCAGCCTTTGCCAGCGCTGACAGCACGCTTTTCTCATAGCCTCTCCTTCTCATAGCCTTTGGTTGCTTTCAAGTTCAATTTAGCACAATGAAGTTGTTATGCATGACAGTTTGGAGAGCAGAATAGGTGGTGTCTGAGCCTGCTGTGTCGCTACAAAGTGGGCTCATTCTCCGCAAGCCGGCTCAGTTACTGAAGCCTTGCTGGTGGGACACTGCAGTGGACTTCCAGACGTTCCCATCCTGACGAAAACAATTAGCTTCAAACTGCAAGAAGCCGCAGGGTCGCCCTTTCTTTCAGTGAGACCGCGCCATTTAATATGCTGCAGTGGATTTCAAATTCGTGTTGATTTATCCTGTTGTACTCTCCTTTTATGGTCTTTATTTACAGATGTGTAAAGGAACAGGGAAAGTTTTGAGTCTCACACGGTTCAAGAGTTTTATTAGAAATCTAAACCATTGTTTTATGTTTATTTTATAAAGAAATAGAGTTGAAACATGTCAGGCTTAATTCCATTAGGCTGAACTGCCTAAAAGAGAGCCCTGAGGTTCCTCAAACAGAACCTGAAAGTGTCTCTTCTGCTAACCATCAGCAACAAGCCAAACAATAAACAACCCCAAAACATTCAAGATGGCAACGCGGTCGTCTAGTACAAGAATACCAAAAAGAGCTATAAATCATTTACAAATGGCAAATTACTCAATTATTAAAAACAAGTTCATTTTGAGCCTGTGTTTGAGGTACCACAAGACACTTGTCTATGCCAGGCACAGCTCGGCAGGTCTGGTTGCGTTCACCACTAACAGCATCATGGGCCACCGAATTCAATAGTACAACACAGTTACTACTCCTACAGGATAAATATTACTTTATTTTTACATGAACTTAGCTATTAACACAATGAAGATTTCTTGTTTATTTCTTATCAGTAACTACTAGCATTGGTATGGGAAAGCAAGCCAGTTGCACACTACTTGACTGTGTATGCTGTTAACAGATGCGCTCGGTTTCTTAGATTCCCCAGTAGAAAAGAATCAGTTGCCTTGATTATGGATCTTACTAATTACTGGGTAAACCCATCAAATAACTCTCATTCTAGATTAAAAATTAGCTCAAAGAGTATTTCAGCAATCCTTCCATGAAAGACTACACTATTAGAATAGTAAGCTGTTCCCACTCCCTTTGCCTCTTCCCTCCCTATCTACCCCCCACTTTTTTTTTTTAAAAGATCTGCAAGAACAAAATATTATCTAAATTCCTTCTTTTTAAACTGCTTGGTTTGGCTCTGTGCTGTTGAAAGGTAAAATGAAATTACACCAGCAAGTCTTTTGCATCTTAAAAATTATTTCTGTTTATCTAAAGAACCAGCCAATGTAATTAAAATATCCAGTTTTAAACAACAAAAAATGCATCAATTACAACTGCAAAAATGTTACAATCTGGTCTAATTGCAGTTTGAGTTTCAGAAGGTTGATTTTTACTACTGCTAATTAACCTTCCTCCAACAATATATGATTATGACTTGGTGTAACTAGCAGGCTATAACAAAAATTAAAACAATCAGTACTACATTTCAGGCCAGATGTAGACTTCTCAGTCAAAAAAGGGAAAGGGAATTAGAATACTTTGTTTCTGATATAATTTATACCAGTGTGTCAGAACACCAGAGCTATTCTTAACTGTTAAATACAGAAATTTTCTCTGTTGTTCATTCACAAAAAGCCAAACATTATTTCTGCAATATTGCTGCAGCTAAACACTTCCTTTATTCATGAATGGGCTCATGTGAAGAATGCTTGATACATTATGGTGTTTGGTCTTTATTTAAGAAGTAGAAGAGTGCAAATGAGTTGTGTCAGTGAGGAGGCAAGTTAAACTATAAAAGAATATGACGCATGATCCAGCCTTTAAAATCACAAGAAGAACCTCTGCTTGATATATTTCATCCAAAAAATACGGCTTTGTTGTAATTCTTCAGCCATCAGTGATGTAGGTCTCACTGATTTTATCAGTAGCAGATTTAGGTCTACAAAATGGAAAAAAGCCATTGAAATACAAGGGTTTTCAGGACAAGATGGAATACAAAAAGAACAGAAAATAGGAAGAACTGGAAGAGCAACACAGCCTTGAAACCAGCTTAATCCCAATACACAATCACTATTAATCAGGAATGCCCTAAGCAAGAATGCATGTGGTCATGTCAATCAAAAAATGGAGCCTAATTTTAGGCCCATGAAAATAGAATGTTTAAATTCTCTAAATCAATTTTATAATAATTTTGTTGCGGTCATGATGGCCTCAACACAAAAGGCAAAATTTCCAGGAAGAGTTAATATCTCTTATGAGGCTGGGATGTTAGGAAGTGTTCACAAACCTGAAAGCTCCCCTGTTTTTTTTCAACATGTCAGTTGGGTTAACAAAAGATTTTACTTCTCCTATAAACCTATTCAGGGGTTTCGGAAAATTTTACTCATAAGTAACCTGATTTTCCAAAAATTGATAATTGCAACTCCTGTTGATGCCAATAGGAATTGCTGGTTTTACATCTCATCCAAAACAGACAAAATCAGACTTGGAAACCTACTTTTAGGCATTAGTTTTTTACTAGCATGGCCTTGTGATTCATCCAGAAATACAGATGCTGCTGTTAGAAAAACACCCACACATATGCTACTTAAGAAATGCTGTGATGTTAGTAGTATATTTGTGTTTGTACATACATGCACACAAAGTGGCGGAAAATTTGTTATGCAAATAACCTCACTGCACTACACTGATGCCCTTTGCTGTTGTTGTTCTTCTATTGTTTCACAGTAATTTAGCACTGCTCTCTCTTTTTTTAATTTTCCAAACAAACATAGCACAAAAAGTAGTCAGAGCAAATTTATCTGTGTCCAAGCCCATTGCTCTCTGCTGAGTATCTTGGACCAGAATCATGGTGCTGCCTAAATCATCTCCTCCAAGCAGAGCCAGATGCACAATGTAGCTGGTGTTTCTACCTCCTTGGGACTCAGAGTGGTGTTCCTTGTCATGAAGTTGAATTTTTTTTTTCTGTTGCCTGTTTCAGAGTGCGTTTGAGGGTGGATGAACCATGAAATATCACTTTGGCAATGGATTAGTATCCTCACAAGAATACGCTATTTATACCTGGACTTTCAAGGATCCAGGTTGCACTGCAACCCATAAAACTGGAAACTACTCAGAAACACACATTGTTCGGGTTAAACCCAAATGTCTGGCAATGCTGAGTTGCAGAAGTTGACTAACTCATTCTGGAGCAATGGGAACTCAGTCAATGCTTAAATTCAGACATTGGCTTTCTTCCAAGCTGCAGGACATCCTTGGCTTTATCTATACATCTCAATGCATTGGTTTAAAGAAAACTGGAAGAAGTGGAGAAGAGGTTCAGTTAAACCTTTTCAGTTGCACTGGTCTAGTGTGATGTAGTCAAGGCTTATGCACTTTTAAGCACATGGTAACAAACTTGGGAACCTTTGGATCCATGACCATGACTGAATACAGGAATTGTTTCCCTGCCTTGGACATACAAGGGAAGAATTACACAGACTAAGTGGTATTAAATAACCTCAATTTTATTTATAAGCACTGCAAAGGAACCATCTACTACCAGACACGGTGTCTGTGAGGAACAGCTGTTTTAGCTTTCACTGCACTGGTTTTTGACAAGTTAAAGCTGGATCTCTGAGCTGTAACACTTAAAGGAGTTAGATCTTTGGCTACTGGGTCTGTACTGCGATGGCTGTGAAGGAGGCAAAAAACCTGTCAGCCACAGCCAGATCTTTCTGGCCCCAACTCAGGAAAGTCTATCCTGACCTCCTGCTAAGGCAGGTTACCAGGTGTCCCATCTGATCATTTTAAAACCTGCTAATTAACCCAGTGACAATGGAGAGGCTGGGATTGCAGCTTTCCGCTGGAGAGCCAGGTTAAATGATAAAGCCCTGTGCGAGATCTGGCTGGTAAAGTGTAAAGCCAACTGGAGGTAGGTGGGACTCCCAGCGATGGGCAGATCAGTGGTGCCTCACCTGGAGACAACCATTGACCTCCAGGGCCCCCCTCACACCATCACCTGAACATCAGTTGTTACCTACATGACAATATATATGTTTTCCTGGGTGGAACACAGTGCTTCATCATTGCCAACAATGCGTGGCCTTCTGCTTGCACAGCCTAACACATGCCCTGAGCAGGCCAGTTCACATAGCCGGTGTGTAACTGGAGACTGTTTTCAGCTGGTGCCTATTCATTGGTTTCTGTCAAATTAGTTTGGCGGTCTCGGGCTGGTTCCCAATGGACAGGTGTCCATATCAGAGAACGATGGCAACAATTGACACTAATTGGCACCTCTGTTGACTGTCTCGGCAGCTTGCAGCCTCTAGAGGTGGTCCCTCCCCATCAGACGAGGCACGCTGGTGGTAAGTTTGCTCTGCTGCAGTCTCTGCTGCACCAGCACTGTGACAAAGGAGCTCCAGCAGTACACGGAATAACAGACAGGAAAAAAACATGAGGAAATGGCTTTGTGTGGTAAAACATGTGTTTTTGAGTAGAGTGTTTAGCAACCAATAGCTTTTGATATACAGCTAATGCAATGGCAAGGTTTACCGTGGTGGTGAGGTCTGGCTATACACATTGATCAAGCATCAAGACAAACACCAAAATAAATATCTCCTAAGCAAGTTCAGAGAAAACAAACTTTCTTCTGGCCTCATTGTGAAAACAGCAGCAAAAAGAGTTTTAAATTTTCCACTAGCACATAGCTCTAGGCCTTGTTTATTTTATATTATATCCTCTGTGCATTTGGTTTTCCAAAATCAAAGTTCTCAATTAAAGAACTGCGCTTACAGGTAAAGCACATTTTTGGAATAAGCAATTGTCAGCAGTCTTTGTAGGGCTTGTGCAGGAAAGCAGTTAATAAAGATGCACATTTGCTGTTTTCTGTATCAGCATAGTTTACTACCGCGTCTCAGATAAGCACCACAACCTAAGTTGTCTTCCAAAGTTTGGCAAGCTTCAGTAGATTCATTAGTGGGTTTTTCTTTAGGACCAATGAAGCTCAAAGAGCCCCTAACAATGGAGCTAATCACTGTCTCTTCCCTGACTCAAGCTTACGTTTTCCCCTTTTTCACCACAGACTCTATTTCTGAGCAATTGGATTTCAGAACAAATAAATATCAGCATTTTTTCCCTTGCTTACATCTTTTGTGTGTATTTTTTCTTTGCAGCCACTTGTATTTAAACCAGCATGGTAAATGGCAGGGTTCTTCAGGTAATATTTCATTGGACACAAACGGCCTAGCATTAAAATGCAGATAATGTTACCTCAATTAGAGAAGACCATGCAAAACTTTAAAAAGACATAGCTAAATATTTGGACTAAACAAGCAAGCCCACGTTGTTAGGAGAGGCATTGAGCGAGCTGCAATTTCAATGGCTCCACTAATGAATAAACGTGAGACTGTATCAACAGTCCCAAACAAGCGCCCGGTTTGTGTGCACAGGGAGCGCAATGGTATCAGTTGACTGGCTTTTTGTGGCAGCTATAAAGTACCCTTGAATGTGTCAGTGGAGGGAGGCCACGCGGACAATGAAGCCGTGACAGCTGAATGTCAGCAGCAACCTTGAACCTCAACCGGTCCCACCGTCCCGATGACTCCAGCTGCAGCGTGGACATGTGTGGACGGACGGACGGACCTTCGGCACTGCCTGTCACTTCCCCTGCTCCAGCTCCCTGAGTTGAAATGACAATTTCAGCATGCGGCAAGACCCTGCTAATAAGCACCGGGGAGCGTTCACTTATTAGCAATGTTGCTAACGATATGTTCAGCATCCTAATCAGGCCCTTGCTGGCATTTGCACAACAGAAAACAGAAAGCAAAAACAAAGCCAGTCGCCGCTGATGAAATGTTGCCTATCAGCATCTGTGGCCAAAGGAGGCACGGATACTCCACTGTGAAGCAAAGGTTTTTCTTCTTGATTTGAGTGTTGCGTTCGGAGGCCACTTCCTTTATTGTTGCAAACAGCACACAATTGGTTAAAACACTGCAAGGAAGTAACAACTGGCATCTGGCACGCAGTATTTTCTAATGGAAAACAACAGAATTTTCCTAAAGATCAGCCTTGTAGGTTACGTGTTAACAGCATGCTGTTATTAAGACACACACAGTACACAGCACAGACCTGCAAATCTCTCTGTGGCAAAGCACATCAGTGTAGACCAGCAACGGCATCCCTTTGCTATAGGTAAACAAGTTGGCATCCTCTACGGAGGATATGCTTTGGCCACCTCTGCGTTCCCCTCCCTTCCAGGAGGATGTCAGCACAAACACCTACACTGAGGAAGGCAGGGTCCTTCGCCGGCTCCTCATCCCCATCTCATGTAGTTAGGCTGGTAACATGGCAAATTACTTTTCAGGGTGGGAGAGGGTAGTATACAAACATCAGGGCTCTTCTTTTAGCACTGAGTATTAGTTTATCAGTAAACTGGTATAAGGAAGAAATTTTCATGGCATAGAACAAAGAGATTTCTCCTTTCTCAAGCATCTAGCCCATCACACCAGACCCACTGAGCAGTCACTTTGCATGTTTGTAAGCTTATCATTTGATGAATTGAAAAACAAGTCTGGGTTTGGCTTACCATGGCAATGCTGTCTTATTTTGGTCTCATCCTTTACATATGGCAGGCAGCAACAGAGGATAGTTTTTGGAGAGATGGTATAAACGAACACGTCTCAAAATGAATCACAGGGCATGAGCAATTTCTGGCTAGGAACAGGTCTTCCATAAAGTAGGAACTAATAGGGGAATTTTTGCTGGCTGTTCTGGGGAGTAATCCAATCTCCTTTTGGCTCTGGACATGGCAAGAAAAATAATGAGGAACTATACCACCTAAAAAATTCAGATTTTTTTGAAGGAAAAAAAAAAAAAGCCTTTTCAGCTTTTGAGCCATTGCTTTTCTAAGCGCATGAAGTAACAAGTCAGCCTGGTGCTTTTCTCCTTTACATAAACAGCAAAAAGTAGGATGGCAGCAAATATGACCAGAAGAATTCCCCTAAAAGCCATATGAGCAACCTCCATAAAATGGAAACAAGGAAGACTCGAAGCTGGGAAATGACATGAGCCTCCACAGCTCAGTTTCCTTGAGGTTTTCCAGAGAATTCTGCAAGGAATTGGCAGTTTATCAGTATAAGCTTCCATCTTCAGCTTCTGTGTTTCTTTCCAAAGGGCTCTGTGAGCTTTCCATCATGATGCAGGGAGAGGCTTTGCCAGAGTGACTTCTAAGCCACTTGTGTTATTGTGCATCCACAGGACTCCACAGTCAGAGCACTTTTTACCTGTCACGGGTTTGAAGGGTCTGCTGGATCCATAGCCCTGATCCCATTCCTTCTGCATGGGCTAGTTTGCTCCCTTAGAGAGGAAAATGGAGAACCTTATGGCACTCTCAAAGCTTTTCTCCCTCTTAAGTAAATTTCTTTATGAACAGAATACTGTAGTTTTATATTTTTACCCGATAATAGTTGCATCGGCAGTGTTGGCACAAAAGTGGGGTGAGTAAAGCAAAAATCTGTGAATTGTTTTATCATCTAGTGAGAAAGAAAATATTTCAGTTGGCTTTATCTACTAACAGAAAGTCTGGAAAATAATAGTAAAGGTTGGTTGTGGCTTACTGCATATGGGTAAGAGTAGTTCTCAACTCCTGCGTGCAATTACCTTGCTCCTCTTTAGCAGGTACAGCATGAGCTAAGCACAGGGGATGGATAACATCCCCGAGCTCTCCAGCAGGCGCAGGGATGCAGGGAGTGAGGGATAAATTACTACTGGAAGAGCTCACCTACAGATTACTATTCTCTGGAGGAAGAGGTGAGCAAAATAAAAACCAGTGACTTCCTAGAAGTCTCTCTGACATGAATCGGTGCACACTACTTACTGCTTAGGGATGGCTGTGCAAGCAGTCAAGCCCTAAGAGGATTCTACTAACAGAAATGCACATGTGTATTCCCTTAGTGGCTTTTCCTGCACCAATACCTCAGCAGGATCTTTATTTTTTTTAATGGGTGCTAGTGCTTTTCATAAAAGAGAGATGACATTATTAGAACACAATAATGCGAACACTTAGGAATATAGGTAACTTTCATCATATAAGTAGTCCCATGGAAGTCAACAAAGCTTTGTGTGCTTCACTGTTTGAATTCTGGGCACTTGGTGCTATCTCTTTTTATTTTGAATCAATGAGGTTTGTGTGAATTATGTTCACTCTAGAAATATATTATCTAAAGATTTTTTTGTATTTATATTGACACTTACAATACACAGTTACGGTATAAATTTTATGAATGCCAGAGAGTAAAGTACCTTTTCCAAATATACCGACATTAATCATGAGCTAACATCTCCGCAAACTGCTTCTGTTTCTCTCACATTCATATTTATTTTATCTGGGCTTAGTCTTGCAAACAAGTACTTACCTCACTAACTTCATCCATGGAAGGGTTCTCACGGCAGTCTGAGGGCCCATCCTTGCCAAAACTTGTATGTGTGAACACTCTTCTTACAGAAGAGGTCTTTCTGAGTAATAATTTCCACTTGAGGGACTTTCACATGACACTTGAAACTAAGAATAAACTCCTTCATTAAAATGTGTCACTTAATCTTTCATTGGGAACATACTTGAGGAAATAAAGAGATAAATAAAATAAGAATGAATTGGCAGAGCGTGCAGGTAGCTAAATTAGATTTTAAATACAGAAAGATTTAGGAATGAAATTCAGGTTAATAGGTCACTGCAATGCCTACAGCTGGAGCATTCATTTTTGTTAGCCCTCATACAGACACACTCAGCAGATTTGATTTAACACAAATGTATGTGGTCATGTCTGAAAACACACCAGCCTTCATAAAATAGTAAAGAAGCATTTTTCATGCACTAGTATAGCAGGTTACCTAGAAAAACCTTATAAGGCTGTGAAATGTTTCACTTAGATTAAGAACACTTAGCAGGGCAAAGTACATGATCATGCATGAGCAGCTGAGGATGAGACTCATCCCTCCTTACACACATGGTAAATAAGGTTTGCACAGATAGCTTTAGGTTAGGATCGACCGCCCAGGCACACTCCGTACATGGGGCGTTCTGGCCACAGCATCCGTACCAATAGGAGCAAAACAACCTCTGCCAACTAATTCTCATTGCTCTGTGGTTTTGTGGGAAATGCACTGTGAAGAACACAACCCGGCATCTGGGGTGTGCAGCAGCCTTTGTTTCGTGGCTGTTTTGTGCACTCAGGAGGGCAGGCAGTTTTCTGTATGGGCCCGGGGATGCTTGTGGAGGACTTTCACGTAACGTGACTCATTGGATTTAATAATTGCACGTGGTGCAGGTCAGCTTGGGATTTGGGCCATGTCGTACTTCTAACAGACAGATATTGCACAATTGTATTTTCATAAATCACAGGCATTGAAACAAGGGAGGCTGAAGAGTTGAAAGCAGGAAAAATTACTGTTACAGTACATACACTGCTCATAATCTCAAACAACATATATAGAACTATATTTGCAATAAATATTTCAGTTATGTTTCAAAATAAGCATATAGGTGGTTAAGTTTAAATTCACTTTTAAACAGGCTTTGTGGCAAAGCTGGCCTGGGCAATTTGACGGTGGATAAATTCCCCGGGGAGCACGCAGGACTTGTGCCTTCTCTCCACCCTCACGCAGTTGCAGTGCAAAAGGCTTGAAGACAGCGCTCTTGTAAGCCAGCCTGTGATTCAACAGCACAGTCTTAGGCTACCTAAAGGAAGGGTCGCCTAAGCTCTGCCGATAAAGAGAGTTTTCTTTGGCCCTCTCATACCCAAAAGAGCAGCCACATGCATCTATGGCACTTCTCCAGAAAGAAAAGTGCCTCCCAATTAGACTTCAAAGTCCAGAGATTTGCACGACCCAACTGAGTGCCTTATTGTGTCCGGCTGAAGTAAAGCCTGGCAGCACACAAGTGAGCAAGCGCTGGCTGCAGAGTGAATACCAGGGACCCCATGAGAGCATCTGCGGAGGCAGAACGGCTGAGCACGGCTGCGCACGTGGGGGAAACTGGAAGGCAACCACACAAAATGACAGTCAGAAGGATGGAGGGAGGCTTTAACAGTAGGGATGCAGGCGAAAATGCAATGGGAGGAAAAAGAAAAGGGGAGACAAAATGAATGAAACAAGAGGCAAGGAATGAGGGGAACACCTCTGAAGGTAAAGTGTATACAAAACCAGCAAAAAACCAGCGATGGAGAGCAAGAGGAAGAAACAGCCATGGGAAATAATAAATTACATCTGTGAAAATTAGTAGAAACTTAATAGGACTTAATAGAAAGCTGAATGATACACACGAAGCTGTGGGGATGGACACGTCTGTGGCACAGCTCAGTATTTAGTACTAATATTTTTGTAAGAAAGCTGAACAACGAAATTGAAGTCACTGCTGGAAAACAGAAAGTCTAGAGACAGACCAATCTGCAATTTAGATTTCTATACTGGCGCCAAATTTGAAGGAGGGTGGGAAGTAAAGATATTGTGGTCTCCAGTATTTATGTCCCTCTCTGTAAATTTCTAAACCAACCCTGACAGGGCTGACTTTTATTCTTAGCTCATAAAGAGTGATTGTTTTGCCTAAGGCATACACTAAAAAGCAGGTATTTCCAAAATATCCCCCACAGGCAGAAACACTGAATTTCTTCAAGGGACTGCAAAACCTCTCTACTTGGGACATCAATTAATATAGCCTTTGCTTTGTAAAATACATAGCTGATGCTTTTGGAGTTCGCCACCTCATCCTGCTTTGCATTGGTTTGAGCGAAGCTCAGTGGACTTGGATAGATGCAAGTTAAACCTCTTTCCCCTCCTCCATCTAGTGCTTCGCCTGCCCCGTGCAGTAGTCTAGACTGGTGAACAGACCTCCTCTAGATAATATCAGTACTATCCTGTTCAGAGCCCACCCAGGACATCCTCCCAACCACCGTCTGGTGTTCACCAGCTCTAGGGCCACATGTACGGTTATCCCACCCATCTCACAGCACAACCGTGTGTCTTAGCTGTTCCTTACAGGAGGAACTTTAACGTAATGCACAAGCATTAACAAATTAAACACTCTGACAGTCTTGAAAGGCAATAAGTGTTACCATTTACATTTATTTCAGTGGGCGTGAATCTGATCAATCAGATTGAATTTGGCCTCAAGAGGCAGAGCTTCTTCACAGAGAAGTGTCTGGCAGGGTGGAGAACAAAACTCAGATCTTTATTGAATGATTTTTGTTATTCGGGGGGGGGAGGGGGGCAGGGAATTACATGGTATGTACTAGGGAGAAAATAATTTGTTGCAATAAACCTTGCACATTTCAGAAAACCCATTCTCAACACTTATAGCAAAATATTGCTGAAAAACCCACCAAAAAAGCAGGGCAAGAAAGTTTTGTTCATTTTGTCTCCCACTCAGCAAAGCACTTAAAGCTGTGTATATTTTTAACTTTGAGAACACACTCTAAGTTTACCCTGCTCATGAGTTCATGTCAGTTTAGCTGCAAAGAACTCAGTATCTTGCAGGATTGCTTCAGTGATTTTCTTAGGATTTTTAATATTCCTTTCAGAGTCTAATTCTGCAATTTTCACTCACCTTATGTGTCATTGACTAAGTAAGTAGGGCTGCTGAAGACTATTCACAGGAGTACCACAGAAGTAAGTAAAAAAATGGCATATTTAAAACCTTATTAAGTGATTCATTGTAACCAACACAGTAATATTTTATCTTAGTGGCTTTTTATTCTGCTTTATTTATTATCTTTCCTAGTAAAGAAGTATAAGTGAAAACACAAACTTTATAAATCGTTGTTGGGGGTGTTTTTGCTTAAGCTTTGTAAGAATGAGTCTATTGTTTTATATTATGCTTGATATTTTCCTGTACATTATTCATTTTTTATAGTAGCAGTGTAGTAATACATGAAAAACATAAAATGTTACTTATAGATAAAAAAATTTTGAGCATACTGCATATGTTTATGTGCATATTTATAAATAATATAGTAAGTGTATATATAGAGATAGGTATGTATATATACGTGCATATATTTCTATATGTACTTGGATACTGCATATATACATATATATGATTATAGAGTATGGTAAGCGTATGTATATATGTGTTTGTAAATATATGTACCTTCTTTTTAAAAAAAATATTCTCTGATTTTTTTTAAACACTTTGGGACAGATCTTTTTGCCTTCAAATAAAATAGAGCTGGAAGGGAGATATTATCACAGTATTTATTTTGAAAATATTTTAATAATCTCCTCAAAGGACTTGGCATATGCAATCTAATCTTTCTCAAAAGCTACTTAAAGTATAAAATGTACAGTAATTTGGGCTAATTCTCACTGGAATTTGAAGGCTGCAGTACTGCTGACTGGCCAGCAACAGAGTTTTCAAAAAGTGGTTATCTTTATATTCTCTCTATAGATCTGGCACCAACAATCACATAATTTCCTAAATACAGGAAATACATAGATGATAGCACTATATACAGGCAGTACACAGGATACTTAATTTCTATATGATACTAATGTATGCTATGACCTTATGACATACCTGTAATAGTTAGTATCTGCTAAACAGTGCTTTCAGGTGCTGGTTTTATCAGTCTTATAACTGTATATACAACCAGAAACTCTTTAAGGAACAAATAATAATCTATGAAATAGTGCGTCTCTACTTTTCATAATTCTCAAATATACATGATTGCACTAGATATAGTTCTAACAATATATTTAACTGTTCTGTAATTGATAACAAATTTAGATTCTGTTATTACAGAGCTCACTTAATTGTGTAAAGAAAAATATGATCTTGTAGTTGCAAACTGCACTAATATTGGCCTTATGCTATTGTACAGCAGTACCGGCTTTTAGCAACGTCTTTGAAATCATTTGCCCTTCTTTGAAAACAACTGAAAGGCTGCTGCTTAGTTTAACAACAACAACAATAAAATCATATATTTTTGTTACTGAATGAGCAGCTTCACAAAAATAGCTTCACAAAATCACAACAGTGGGCTTCTGACTAGTAAACACAGTACCAAATAATATCACAAGGATTATTACTAAAAGTAGGCTTTTTTTGCCTGTAGTCTCTGAATCTGCAGAAGCATTTTTCAAGTAAAGACATTTCATTTCAATAGGTCTTAAATCATAAAAACCTGACAAAACAGTAGGCCATTATGTGTTGAAAAGGTAATGCTAATCCTCATAATAGAAAGGTACTTTTTAATTTTTGCGAAATAGAACAAAAATAATGATGTGTGATAACGATACTAAAAACTGAAAAAATGAAATAAGGCATACATTCACTGAGATCCCAGGGGGTGGAGTCCTTGTGAAATAGCTCTCAATTTTGCAATTCAACTGTATCATAATCACTTTTTCCTCTTCTTGCCACCTAGGCAGGAGTAAGTCAGTGTATGGAAATAAATATACTGAAGTCAAAGTTTTGGTAAATGTAACATAAAACCCATTTTAGCCTGTTAGGGACTTTGTGTTACACGCCAGCATTCATAAAATTATATGTTTTTATATATTTCAAATATTTATGCATTTTCTTTCTATAGCAGAGCATACTTGGAAAGAAGCTGAACTTTGCAAACAATTCTCAAGTCATCCTTGCACAAAATTTGGCTGTCCAAAGCAGAAAATATACAGGGTTTTTTTGGCAAAATTCCTGTTTAAAAATCAGATATTTCTCTATACAAAATACTGTGTATATCCTTCTACATGATTGTCTTCTAGCAATAGGCTACCTTCATCAAATGTGCATCTGAGATTTCAAAGATAGGGATTTATTATGGATCTTCCTTGTACAGGTTCTATGCACACCTTGCAGCTCAGCAAACAGATCATTCAATTAACGTTCTCTTGTTTTCTTTAGAGTGTTAACATTTAAAATATAATCTACCAGTGTCCTTTGGTTGACAGATAGCTAAATGCAGCATAAACAAAGAGAAGCTTTGTGTTGGGTCTACACAGAGCACACCCTTCTGCAGATGACTGATTACTTACAACAATGAAAATAACTGTCACACCATGCCTATCAAACTTCCTGGCCACTTTCAGGTAAATATGTACATATGTCTGTGCAAGAAACACCTGAGAACTCTTCCCACTGTTCAACTTCTTTTCAAGTGTACTCAGCTATGAAAACATAAAATCACCAACACTGAAATAGAAATATTTCTATGTACGCTACTTGTATCCTCACACAGGTATGCACATATGGTATCAGTGTAAACATTTAAACAACCTCCAGTCTCCAAATTATCTATTGATATAAATTCAGCAAAAAGTTTCACGTCTGTTTTCCCCCAATCCATTGTTCTGGTGATATATATTCAAGCACACAAGTTCACACAGCGCTAAGTGTATCTTTACATTAAAGCGTGCCTAATGCAGGGCCAAATCCTGAGTTCTTGCTGAGGATGTAATTCTACAAGCTACTTTACACAGATTTCCATTGTTTAATGGTAACCTTCCCCTGCAGGCAGTCTAGTTTACAGGCTTGCAGACAGGGGCCTTAATTCTTCAAACTCCAAACACAAAATTCCCGTTGGCTCCACCAGAAATGGGATACGCAAAAGTTTTTGGGGTTAGGACCCTGAGTGAGGCCACCTTGCTTTGAATGCAGAAGGATGAAGCAGGAGTGGAGGACCAGCCCGTAAGCCCCATGCTCACAGCTGGCAGCCTTTGGCCCCACGAGAAACACTGCTGGAATGAGCGGAGCTGCTCATGAAGGAGAGCATCCTTCGGGGAGAAGAGCTCGCAGCCCAGTCTTGGGAATACCTTGGGGCTATCACATGCTGGCGTTGGTCCTAAAGAGTAGGTTGAGCTTAACAACGCACAAAGGCCCATGCAATTATTCATCCAAAAGCATGCAATTGTATTAGTAGAGTGTGTAAGTGAACATTTTGGATGCGAGTGGTGCAATATCATTAATATCAGGGTTTTCAAAGTACATGTTTGTGGGCTCTGACAGTGGCTGTTGACAGAGCGGTTGGAAATGGAATTTTTGACAATCACAGTCTGCTGGGTTATGGCTACGTGGTCATGGCAAGATGTCTAAAAAACCCACAGAAAATACCACCTCGCCCACATCGCTCTCTCCCCCTTTAAAAAAAAAATAAACAAATGGAACGCCCTATGCAGCGGTCCCTCCATGGCTGGCAGGATCTCGTTGGGGGCCAACGAACGCACGTGTTAACGAGGCCTAATCTTGCCTTTTGTGTTTGTTTCTTCATTAGGCTCTAACGGCGCTTCTGCCCCCGCACTGAAGGTTTGATGAGAAGATGGTATGACAGGCTTGGCTTCTCCCCATGCAGCTGGCACCGCTGATGCCAAAAGCCGGAGCCTGCTGCAGCGGGATCAGGAGAGGCTCCTCCGGAGCACGGTCTGACCGCCAGTTTCCCACCTGCCTCCCAGCACCCAGCTCCATCCCCAAAGCCCCTTAATGAGAAGTGGAGGACAATGCCAGTATTGTTATTTCTATTCAGGATCTGGTGGAAAGAACAATCGCTGTTTACCCAAGCATCCACGCTGCCCAAACCCTGCTGATAATTACTTCTAGAGCCTCCGATTAACTCTGCTCTCTGCTTTCGGCACAAAAAGCTATTGAGCCAGGGCCAGGAAAACCTTTCTGTCTCTCCTGGTCTTTTAACAGTTTGCTTGAATATTGCCTGGGCCTCACCTTGGGTGCAGAAGTGAGGATGCGCCTGAATCTGCACCAGGCTCAGCTCCATCGAGTGGGCAGATGAGGAACCCATGCTGTGGTTCGGTGCTGGAAATGCAATGCTTCTCCCCCCCCCCCCACAAAAAAGGCAATTTTGAAAAAGCACTCCTCTGATTTCTTATTCCCAGATTTCTTTACAACCGTCAGTAATAAAAAAAGACCCCTCTAATTAGCACGGGCGTCTCTCAGCAATTTATCCTCACTAAATTTTGTGGCTAAGTATGCAGCACAAAACTGCTAGCGAATCGTAAGCATCATGCTAGCGGCGCAAGAGACTGTTTTGTTTTTGTAAACCGAGCAAAACGGAACTGTTGCTGAGCCTATTTCTAGGATGCTAGTAATAATTTTAGTCTGTCAGACCATTT
>JANXJC010000078.1:5177553-5194775 GCA_027564655.1 Leptodon cayanensis | reverse complement strand
AGTACATACCAAAATTTCGAAGTTATTCAAGAAAGCAAAAGTTCATCACTACCACGATACAGTGAAGTTTTTCCTTCTCATGCCTTTATTCAAGGCGTCACAACTCCTAGTGATATGACTGATCTTATTTTTTTACTATTATTTCTACAGCAATATTAACAGCAAAATAATATGATGCATAGACAATTGCTGTAAGGAAAAAACAAGCATTAATATATTAATGTTTGAAAATCTGGTTTCTAGAATTTCTGTGTGCTTCCATTTATTTCAGAAGAATAGGTGCTTATCACTTCTGAAAATATGAATGTCAGTGGACAAGAAGTTGGAAGTAAGATTTCCAATGCAATTTGGCGGTGGCAGGGGGAGGCTGTGCTATATTTGGCTTCCCACAGAATGTCATCAAATCACAGGCTTGAAAAGTATTATATGTTTTCTGTGTAGGATAGACGATACTAAAAATCTTATCAGTTGTGTGTTCTCTACCTCAAAACTTCAGTAGCAAAATATTGCCAAGTTGCAAATAACATTAAAATAAAGGACTGCTTGGGAAAAGTTTATAATATACTCAGTAGATCCTGTAAAAGCAGAGATCGTACCAAGGAAACCAGAATAAAATTTTAAAAGTTGTAACCACTAGGCTAGGAAAAGAGCTGTTCAGTGGTACAAGGATGTGTACTTATCTGTAGTCAAACAGAGTGCTCACATTTCATAAACTAAGTAAAGTTGGGCCATGTCAGTGACTGAGATAAGAGATAGGTGATACCAGAGGTTGTTTTTATGCATCAGCAGCTGGCATGCTTCTGCATAAATAAGCATTAAATTAAACATTCAATTGAGCAGTCAGTTGCACTACTTTGCCAGAAGTATGCCTTTGCTGAGAACAAAATCCAGGTCCTATCACTCTGTTGGTTAAAAAAACCCCACCATAATAATGAACTGTGTGAAAGTCACCACCTGGTATGAATATACATAGTACCCTGCGTTTTTCCTACTCGTCCAGTACTTACATGAATTATAAGCTTAAAATTCATATTTTGATTTCATGAGAATACATTTTAAGTCATCACATAAATTTTCCCATTACAGAGTGCCTTGCAATTGTTGACTCGGATTTTGCAATCGCTCACAAGATCCCACAGATGACAAACCAGTCCCTATTCTGATCTGCTTACTAGACTCAAACATCTTTGGGGAGGGCGAAAAACAATCAGTGTTTAATCAGCTAAAGTAAAAAAACTGGCCCTTTCTGCGGTGTGATGCAACAGTCTGGAGGAGAACAACTCTTCAGTGACTGACAGTCAACTTCGGTGTGAAGGGCTAGAACGCTGGATAGAGCCGTTCTCATAAGAAGGTGCTGACTGCATGTAGCTGCGTAGTAGGATCTAGTAGGTGAAGAAACACAACCAAGAATGTATGTGAAGGAAATAAAAAGATGTGGTTGTTACCTGGCAACGTAACTGGCAATGGAGAGGGATTTTCTCTCTTTGTGGCTATGCTTCTAATTTTTCAAAGAAATAATATCAATCTGGTTTAAAATAAGTATGAGCAGTTTGGGATAAATGGAGGCATACAATCTCACCTTCTCAGTCAAAAGTTTGTAGAAAGGCATTAAGGTAGCTAGGAACTACGGCAAGAGAGGTTTCTGTATTCCATATACAAGGAAATCATCACAACTAAAACTAAGTTTATAGAGGAAAGTTTTTATATAAATCTTCTGTACACTCGAATAAAATAGAAAGATAAGTAACAAAGGTGCTAAGGTATACTTTTACCAAATTCACTTTTAAATAATCATGATTTTGTTGGAGGCTGATTTATGAGCGGGTGGATTTGGCAAAAATGTCAAAGCACAGGTTCTTAAATAAATATCAAAACGAAACAAAAAAAAATTTCATTAACCAAATAAATTACAAAATTGTATATTTTGTTAACATTTACTTCATCATCTAAGGTCACAGGAGAATTCTAGTATACAAATAACTGTAAAACAAATTGGTTTCCCTTCTAATAAGAGAGGACTCTTTTGGCAAACTGTTAAGTGATGGTAATTTAAAGAAGTTGCTCACAGGCTGGGGGAGCCGTAAGAGTGCATAGGCCTCTGCCCAGAGTTAATACAACACAGGCCTGAGGCAAATAGCAGAAGAAAATGTAGATATCAGTGAAACAAATAAATGTCTTCTTGTAAAATTGAGAGATACTTATGTCAGGTCAAATAAAAAATAAAACCAATACAGTTCCCAAAGGAGTTGCAGAAGGTAATAAAAGATAGCAACAGAACTAGGGCTAAACCAGGAGAAGATATTCTTCCCAGATTTGTTTCCATGCAAGATCAGAAAGAACATGGAAAATATGTGGGGTTTTTTCTGATAAATCAAATGAAAATGGCTCTTGACTGAACTTCCCCTCTTGTCATTTGTTCAACCCAGGATCTCTGGATGCACCACTGATACTTCTTGTGCCTTACTTTCCTCAAATAACCTCTCACAGCAAAGCAGACTAGCCTTCAGGTTCAATATGCACATCAGCCTGAAAACTCTGAGGATACTTTCAACAGAGAGCAATAGATATACATATATACTTATCTAGCAAACAGCTCTGACAGGGCTTATAAAAAGGCACCCGTAACACTTGAGCAAATAACTGTTAATTTGCAGATACAGTTCAAAACCTAGCCCAGGCTGATTACAAGTACTTCTGTACTTCGTGTCAAACTGGTTAGTCATCATGAGGCTTCAGCATCCTAAACCATTCTTTGTGCCTATTTTTCAGCTGAGCAGTATTTGCACATACAGAGGAATTCCTGCTGTTTTCTGCACTCAAAAATGAAGTTTCCTTCTAATTAGTTTCTAATTATTAATTTACTTGAAGCCCAAGCTACATTTCATGTTGAAGTACAAAGCCTATTGAAAATTGCAGGATTTTTTTCCCTATTGGAATCTCAGGATAAAACTACTACAACTACTGTTTTTCTACTAAGAATGCATAATTTATTTTTTAAGTTGGGCATTGTATTTCCAAAGCAAACATCTTCTTTTCCCAGAGAAGTTTACTTTCACTACAATCTCAACGCAAGTTTGATAACAAGATAAAATGAGAGGAGAGACGCAAACCTCATGGCAAAAAATTAAATAACTGCACTTATTTACCAAAAGTGAGTTTCCCTTAGGGTTGATTATTTCAATGTTTATAGCTTGCAAAATAAATATACTTCCAAACATTCAGAAAGATCACCCACATTGCTTTAATTTTAATGCCGAAAACTGGAGTTTAGCCAGAGCTCCTGCTAAGGAGAAGGTGGGTGTCTCATAACTCAGTTCACTGAGGATGCTCAATGCAAATGGAAAGGAGGAGACAAAACAACACAGACAAGGAGGGGAGCAGACAGCCAGGGCACCAAGGGTAACATCATTAGTAGAAAAGAGAGGGCAGAGGCAGGTCAAATGTCTAGGTCAGATAAGGTAGGACAATGTTACAGAGAGATTTGAGTACAAAGCCAAAGGGCTTGAATTTAACCGGGAGGTGCTGAATTTGAGAGACATGCACTGCTTTGCAGGACATGCCCAGCACCTTGCAGAATTCTATTTGAAGACTAAATTTTCATTACTGGTAGGACATTGTGCATTAGTAATGACTGCAGAATTAGGTTCTAAGTGTTTGGGAATGTATCTGGAAAGAAGATACAGGATGATTGTCAGATTATTATCATTAAATAGAAGTATCTGTATGAAATGAAAAAAAGGAAAATGTAAGCTGAACAAAAAGAAAATGTTCCTAATGGTGAATTCTATTAGACTGTTGAAAAGTTTCCCAGGGGAAATTGTGGACCCCTGTTCTTTGCAAGACAAAACACTGAAGAATATACTTTAAGGTACAATCCTACAGTGGCATAGAAAAGCATTAGATAACATATTAGGCCTTCATCATCTTTGATTTCTGTGGAACTGAATAGAGCCAGAGCAACAGAGCAGCAGTAAGAAACCGCAAATATTATTTTAGCAAAAAACCTTACTCCTATAATGTCAGTGTGACCTGTGAAAATGTAAGTCTTTGTTACCTCGGCAGAAGTCGAAGTACCGTAAATGCTAATATTACTACTTGTACAAATATATATTCATGAAGGTGTCCTAGTCCAGAACAAACTACACATTTGTTTTGAATACTCCTAGTCTGGTGAAATAAGAAACAATAGGTCATAATAAAGGTAACATAACAAGATGGCAAAATAATACCGTATGCCATGTAACTCAAGTATTGAATCAGAATTTGCGTGAAAGTACAATCAAATATCTGAGATTAATCCACTGCATTAACTTTCTCTGTGGAAAATACTGTTTTACATTGATAGTAACACTGAAGAAAAAGCCCTAATAAAAACCCCTTCTGATCATTATTGAATACACTTTTTTGTCTTGAGTAATTCCTGTGTAATTTTGAAAATTAGTTTCTCACAGAATACCATGAAAAAGTATTTTTAAAATATTTCTCTGCTAATTAATATCAATTAAAATAGTCAGTCATGTGATACAACATGAAGCAACTGACAAGTCTTGGTGCAAAGTCCAGTGACTGGAATAATGTTATTCCAGGATCTGCAGATTCACAACCAGAAGCCTCAAACAGAAGAGTAAAAAGTGTAAAAAGCGGCACTGCTCAGCTGCATTTCATCACTGTCAGTGTCCTGATCTATGAACGGGAAGTTGCATTCTGCCTTCCATCCTCCAAAAAATGAAAACCTACGGTATCGTAGGGAACAAAGGAGTGACTACACAGAACTGTTATCACCCCGTTCTTCAGTCTCAGGTTCTTATTTTGATAACACTCTTCCCTAGAATAGTGTAAGGAAGGTGAAGTAAGCCCTGTTTTGTCCCATGCCTGCTCTCAAAACAACAAGGGTACGAGCAGGGAAGGGTTATGGTCAATAGTCAGGACTAAAAATGTCACACAAACAGTGCAAGGGGCTGATTGCTATTACAGCTGGAAACCTTCACAATGGCACCGTATGTGCCATTCGTGCCATGCTGGCCTTTTGTAATAATGCTTACATGTGTATTTCTGAAAGTATTGCGAAGAAAATTTCGGGGATCTTCCCTGTAAGGGGGTGCAGCTGCCTTCACTGTGTAGCATTGCTCTCTGTAGTGCATCTGAAAACTGTAGCTGATAATCTGTATTTAAAGGGACAAGTTCAGCTCTCTTCCATAGTCATTGAATTTCATTTTCAACATTTTTTAATTAGAAGTATGCAGATAGCATTGCAGTGCCCTCCTGATTTGCTGTATTTAATTTGACAACCATTATTTTTTCTCATCACTGATATTATGTTCATATTCTACATAGTGGCATAGGAGCAGGCAAAAAAATCACTTAAAACGGAGGCCCAGACTAATGTTTTTAACATACTGATTTTCTTATTGCTGTTATCTTCAATTAAGGTATTATTCACAATCCCAGTACAGTCCTATAATGGCCTCTGTAGGGCAAAATTACTACAGGAACATGCTGTCAATTTTAGTTTCTGAATTCCTTTATTGCTGGAATCTTTTTTTTTTTTTCCCCCAAATATATACCTATGTGTTTAAAAATTATTTTTGTTTTTAAGAAGTGTCTAATCCCTCTGCATATAGCAAAACTAAAGGCCAGAAACTGAGCCAGAGCAGCTGAAAGAAGGTAAATGGCATATTCTAGTACAACATCTGTTATTGTCTCCCTCCATCTCTCACCATGTAAGTGATAATGCTTTAGAAGAACATCTTGCATTCGAGAAAAATTATATAGCAACCTAAAAGGTCATTGGTTTGTACTGAGGCTGACTTGGCCTCTGTGGCTAGTGTTTCTGAAACTCTTCTTCCACCCTTTTGATGCTGAGCAAACACTGTCTTTCAACATTCAAATTGAAATGAAGTTAACTATTTTGATCAAGAAAGGATAGCGAATGTAAGTAATGCAGGGTTAACAGAATTTTGTTTAATGTTAAGACATTTTACTTCACTTTTTTGTACTATGTGACAGGGAAAAAAGAAAAAAAAAAGGGTTATAACATCCCGTCAAACTTCAGTGCAATACCAAGCCCAAGCAGGACTTTGGGACTCTTAAGAAAGGATTTGGGTCAGACAATGTTTGTGATTTCTGGTGTGTGCACACTATATGTATTCGACTGTCTGCTGGGTCAGAGGTCTGAGATCCTCAGCAGACACTTTTAGAGAGGCACTCCCTGTGTTGTCATGGAAAACTTAAAGCTCTTCCATCCTTTTTTTTATTTAGCACGTAATGCAGATAACCCAGATGGAAGAAAAGGTGTTTGCTTCTTAATGAATGGGAAACATATAGTAACAAAAATAATGTTTCTTGGGCCTTAAAATGAGCCCAGTTTATTCTGCAACATGACCTTGGAATTTAAGTCTAATTAAGAGAGATCAAGAAATGATATCCTAAAACTAGCAATGAGATGGTAATAATGTCCTATCAGTGTGCATATTTGTGCATAGGCAGACATGATTAATAAAGCTTAGGTTTATATACCTTTTTACTGGAACTAAATTTTTAAAGATTCCAGGGAACTGTAACAGAACATTAAGGAAACCCTTTTATGACATTGCTACCAATTCTTTACATTATTTTGATAACAAAAGAGTTGAAATTATTTAGCCCACCTCTAAAATCTCCATATTCTGTAGTTTCAGAATGCATATGCACATGTTGAGGTGATCCTGAGATGTTTTATAGTATGCAGGGTTGTATATTTGTCTTACCTTTTACTGCTTCTATGATGGTTAAGCATACATAAAATGCACTATAATTTTGGTCTTGTGATTCTTGTCACAATTGGAAAAGTCTTTAAATAATTATTTCAGCGATATACAGGTTTTCCTGTTCACATAAAGAAGGGCATGATTTTCACATATTTATGCCAGGCTGTTTATTAAAGGTACTAAACCAATTTGGAATTGTTGGCTCATGTGACAGATAACCACATAACTTCATGGCACAAGCAATCTAGAGTCAGAGATACTTCACTAACTTAAGAGAAAGATCCTCCTCCAGTACTTGAATGAGAAGAGTGGGAAAGCCAAAAGGTGTGTAGAAGAAAGAGACAGAAGAACTTCACTGAGACTTTGGGAGAGAGCAAAATACATATCAGAAGACATAAAGAAAAGAGCTATGTGAAAATCAGACCAAAAAAACCCACCAAACAGTGAAAGAAGATACATGCAAAAGGCTTGCAGGAGTCTTACTCTGTCTCAAAAAGAGTGGATTAAATTTTGCAGAAAAGGACTATAGATATACAGCTTACACCAGATTTTACAGAATAAGAGGGTCTATGCTTTTACAGTGCTCTTACAGATAAAAAGAAATCTTCATTTTAAAATTTCAGTGCAATATTTGGTCTATCAAATAGACGTATTAAAGAAACACACCTTGAGAGTAGCCTAAGGAAACCTTGTTTCAACCACATTTGCTGAGGTTTAAAACACTGTAGCCCTAAAATTATAAAATTATTGATGTCCTATAGAATTCTTAAGTTTAAGGTATCTTCAATTTTTACAACAGAAGGACCATATTGGTTTATGTACACTATATTAATATAATTTCTCTTCTGGTCTTTTTTTTCTTACAAAACCTTTAATCACAATCCGAATGAAATTTTAACCATTGCTGTCCCAGATGTAATTTCCATTAATTCTGTGGGAATTATGTATCCAATAGAAAACAGAATGGGAATTGATAGCCTGGATCAGATCATCCTGACTCTGTGGCTGGCCAGCATTATTTACATGGATGAAAAATCATTTACACACAAGAATGGCCCATGATGAAGTTAGCAGTCCAGAAGAAAAGTTTTTTTCTTTTGCTTGTTGATTAGTTATCTTTACAGCATATGGCTTCTCATATAACATAACTGTGGCTACTCAAGTTGTCCATAGCATACCTAATACTTTGCTGGATTATCATCCTAGTTATTGCTTATGAAACTGAGTTTCACACATCAATTATGTAGCTTAAATTAAGAAATACCATTTCCTCTCCTCTGCTTTAAAACATTCCTTTAACTTTTGACCTTGGTTTCATTCATGAAGTGCAGATTGCCTTACTTTCTATGGCAGGAGTTACTAAATAACACCTGTTAGTAACTGTTGAAATACTGAGTTATAGAGAGTACAAATTACAGTTCATTCCAAAACAATTAATCTGTATCTATAGGTAAAATTTTAATATCAGAAAAATACAAAAGCCTTGCAAACTGTAAGTGAAAGTGGTGATATGAAAAATTAAGCTCTATATTTATTATGTAAATAATACAAAATTTGTGCAAAATATATTTTCATAGCTTATGAACAAAGACTTGGGTGTTTGTTTCAGAAATATGTTAAGCTGGCCACATGCATTTTAGTAAGCACCACTCATTTTAGTCCTCAGAGGACCCATATTCAAGAAATATATTGTGTTTTCCTCAGTTTCTTTGCTCAAAATCATTCATTCCAAAATCTGGAATCCTAAAAACTCTGCTTGAAAAACATCTATGAATCTCAGCTACATATATATTATCATTCTGTAACCCTAGCTCATTGCCAATTGGGTTAGTTGCCACTTTTACCTACGAGAGCATTTTCTGGGCACTCCCCATATGCAGTGTAAATCCACTGTAAGCCTAATGCCTATACCAGTCACACTCTCCCCTATGGGAGATTTTTGTTATTTCAAAATCTATAGTACAGTTCTATTCGGAATTTTAAATCTCAATTCTCATTTTTCTCTGGACTGCTATATCTATCACATCATTTTGCCTCCTGTTTTCAAAACAGTTGCTTTAATACTTTCGAAGAGTGTTGGTGGGGTTTATTTTTTGGGGTTTGGGTTTTTTTTTTTTTCTGTAAAACATTGTGCTCAGTTAAAATATTTAGCTCCTTTCTGCACAGTGAGGACTTGTGTTTATCTTACTAGAACAAAGACAGGACTCCCACTTCCATCTTCTGGCATAAGTGTTTTATCAACGTCTATTACATCTTTGAAACATCTTCCAGGTTCTTTTCGTAGTTCAGTCACTAGTCCATGATGTCTTACATGCTTGGAAGTCTACTTCAGCCAGCTGTGGACATCTGAACAATTATTATTTTTATCAGTATGTTTCAATGCCAAGAAAAAAAAAACACTTAGCCGGCATGATAATAATTTACCATAGAAAAAAATTTTTCCATCCAGCACAAGTGTCAGACAGGTGACAGTTGCCTACCAGAATCTGTTTGTGCTGAGAACCTCCATGCTATGAAACTTTGCTCTTTGGGGCCCCAGGAGAGGTTGACTGTGCGTAAGGAGAACTGGAGTGGGGCTAGTGAATTGTCTTTACAAAGCTGCCACTTCAAAAGTATCTAGGCTTACAATAATCACAGTGTTAAAGAGGTACTCCATTATTCCATCACTAGATGGAAAATACAAAAAGAGGTTCCCACTTAACCTAACCGAAACAAATTAGACTCAGGAAGGAACAGAATTTGCCTATGCCACTGTGTCCATATCTTGTCTTCTCTATTTTACTCTGCATATTTTCATTATGGAAAAGCTCATGGCTCTGCAGACTTTGCTGTATTTTTTTCTCAGACACAATTTTGTTCACTAGTATATACTGTGTATATTTTTTTTTTTTTTACCCAAAGCCATGGCTATACTAGGCGGAAAAGACATCATGTCAAATCACCTATCTTATTGATGAATTAGTTAAGGCTTGTGCAACGTTGTGAATGGACCATGCTGTAAATGTGCTAAGTATTATTTTTTGGCTATTCCCGTAAGTCTGAACAATAATATTTTGGTTTCTTGTGGAGGCTGCATGTACTCCTACAAAGTGGGTGTGATTCCATCACTTCTTTGAGAAAATCAGAGAGATGCATCTTCTGTGTTTTAGGCTTTCATACATTATGCCCATGAATGTCACAGCCTCTGCATGCCTAAGGCCACATCTGTCAAAGGCAGACCCATTTTTAGCAAAGCATGCTAGCTTATATACTACAGGAATGAGTCTATATGAGATCTCTATGAGAAGAAATGAAATGCCATTTCTGAGCTGAAAAAAGAGTTAATATTTTTATTTCCCGCCCTAATACCTCCTCACATTCAAGGACAGATTATTTTGAAGAGTTTATATTTACATATGAATTATAAACCAGTAAATTAGAGGAAATATGTAAATTAGATAGGCATACAAAACACAACATGAATGTTGAAATTTGATTCTTTAAGAGAAAACCTAGATGCCCAAGCATGTAACTTTTACAAGCATAAATAAATCTTATGTGAATATACCCTATAAGCTTTTACTTACACTGCTGTAAATCTAAAGTAACTCCTCTGACCTTAATAGCTTTACTCAAGATGTACCCCTTGTACAGATGAGATTAGAATTTGGCCTTTTAACCTCAATTAAACTCTGTGCACAAGTAATATCATACCATGAAAGTCAGCATGCCTGAATCAGGTCCTCTGCATAAAACACCATCACTAGGGAAATGTTTAGACAGTGATTTTCAGAGGAATGTTTAGATCTATAATTGGGCTTAGTTAAGTCAGTAGCAGTCTTAATTATTTACCAGCGGTGTCCCTGGACAGAATACTGAATTTAGAGTAACTCTGGGGGTATAGTTCTCAGGGTCTGTTTAGTTAAGAAAAATAATGGCAGTTTTCTTCTGATCTGCCCTATCGCTTTTACCCCAACGATATTATTCTAGTCTTTCAAACACAAGCTGGAATACAGAACAAGGTTAAAGGCAATGCTGTGTCTTTGAGGCCTTCCTCAGGCTGAAGAAGAAATAGAAAAATGTTAGTTTTCAGCTCATGGCCTGAAGAAGACCCAACAGCCAAAACATCACCTTTAACTCAGTTTCTATTTTTGCGTATCATTTGCTATCAACTCTTCTTTCATTTTCCAGTTTTCATACTGCTGCCACACTATCAGTACTTCCACTCATCCTATTTTTAGGAAGTGTCAGGTTCTTTCTTTCAGAGGAATTTCACAGTGATCCTGATCAGGCAATTGATTTTCTAGCAGAACCTCCTGTTAGAGTCAGTGGGGAATTCTAGTTACAAATCAATGGCACAGTCTGACCAAAAATGAGTGAATAAGTCTTTGAGGAAAGCAAGAAATTCATGACACTTAAATGCAAATCCAGATGTTTTGCATGATCCCCTAAAAATGGAACACTAAAGCATATGCATTGCCTTTGGTTTTGACTACTTTCCAGTTAGATATGGAAAAAAAGTCAGATTTTAAGTGAATTGAGAAACAGACAGAAAAAAACAAACTCTTGTCAATTATTCATTATGAGATTTTTGCCACATCCCTTTCCATACATTTCTTTCTTAGTAAAAAAACCACAATAATCAAGAAATATTCCTTTTTTTTATTGTTATTATTTTAGAGGTATAATTTACATTTCTAAATGTTCATAAAACATTCTTCTCATTTCAAACAACTCTTACACCACTGGCATACCGACAATATCACATTTACTGGCATTTATATCCGTATTGCATGTTACAGTATCTTTCTATTAACTACCATAAAAATACTGCCTTGTTTGAAGTTCTATTTTGATTCTGTTTTAAAATCTGTAAATTAGATTTATATGTTGATTTTGGCATATTGCAGTTTCATTTTTAAGATTACTTTTTAAATTGTAACAACTGTTGATACTTGTGAAAGTTACAAAACTCACAATAATATAACTATGAACTTTTTATTTTACACATTATCAGATTAAATACAATGAAAGGGCCAACAGAATACCTAAACCACTGCTATAAAAGATGAATTTGGAAATTCGTCTTTCATACAAAGTCTATCCAGAAGCAATAAATTTTAAAAACTTATGTTTAACATCTAAACTGGAGCACCTATAATTTCGAAATACTTCTGTGTTTGACACTGAAAAAAAAGTTCACAAAATATTGTGAACCAGCTGGAAAAAAGAATTCCCATCCTTCATTTAGTCTAGTACACTTTAGTCTTAGGTGAACATGTTTCTGATAATATTTTTCCCTTTATTAAGTTAATTGATCAAGCAGGTAAGCAGAATTTGTTTTGGGGGTTTGGTTTCACGTTTAAGGTTTTTTGTTTGTTTGTAATTTAGATTCAGATTAAGTTTTTTAATGAGTAAAAATGGCCATATTTAATAGCTACAGCAATTTCAGACCTGCAATTAAAAAATCTAGGGACCCTGCTCCTTGTGTCACAGTCCAGTACAGGGAAAACCAAGTGTTCTCAATGGAGGGATGCAAACAGAAAACTAACACAGAAATTGAGGTCTGCACTACTATTTGTACAGAATAATAGATGGCTTTTAGAAGTGCAGGCTTGAGTTCAGTTTCTGTTCATATAGATTACCAGAAACCTTTGCTAAAACTGATGGTGATTATTGTGACTAAAATAACTTTTTAAAATAAAGAGACATGATCTTGGCTGTTCATTTGTCTAGGCTGAGAATCTGCCAACTTTCTGAGCAGGGGAATCAATAGGATTGCTTAAATCACTCATTGTCACAGTAGAAAGAATCTTGCTCTTCATTACTCGGCCACATTTTACCTACATTAGTCACTGATCTTTATTTTATTTCTATTGTCCAAACTGATAAAAGTGATGTTTGAAGTGGATACATAAGCTGGGGAAATGAAAAACAGTGGAAAAATGGCTCCTAGCTTTTTGTTTAACCTACGCAAGAATACATCTGCACAAAGAAATTGACTGAAGTCACATTTCATAGATTATCTCTAGAAGATAATGTTTTCTTGGGTTTAGCAGTTATGATATTATAACTTACGTTAAGCTAGTTATGCTAGCTACCATGCTCAATAATAATTTAATTTTTTGTAATTTTCAATTCCTGTTGATTCTTTTCTTCCATTTAAATCCATTCCTGAATCTTTTCTCTGTGAGAAATAAGGGTAGCTTCTGTTCTCTGGAACACAAACGCAACTGTAAAATAACTTAAGTTCAAAAATTTAATACAAAAAGTCAGTTTCCCATTTTTTCTTATTTTGGCATTTTAAAATCTAATTGCAACATCAGGTATTCCCACATGTAAATCTTGCACCATGTACCCTTAAAAGTCTTGTAATTCTGCTGGGGGTTTTTCCTTTAAGCACCAAGTTTGTTTGTCAGTGTGCAGGCACTTGTAGCTATGCAACTCCAATGACGCATCTAGAACTTTGTTAGACAGGAGACAATGTTGTATTATTCATGTATGAGAAAAGGAATCTTGCCTTCAACACCCATGAAGCAATACTAGAACACAGAGAGATATAATTCAGTAACAATAAACCCAAACACCGTATTTGTTTTTTTCTGGAAGAAAATCAAAACATTTCAGCAAGCATGAAAGCCTTCAATAGTAATTTTTTTTCCCATCAACTTTGTTCTCAAACAATTCCATTCCTATGTGCTTCTCTTTTGGCCTGATTCAACAAAGACACAGTACATGCCCTCAGTGAAAGAAAGAATCCCTCAGTAAAAGGCAGGTTAGAACCACACACAGCAAATATCCACTATATCTGTATTGATACTCTGCAGCTCAAAATCTAGGTTCTGTGCTTGGCTGTTTTATCATCAATGTTGCAAGAGTCTAGATATCCACACAGCAGGTTTCAGTCTTAGGAGAAAGCCACAGCAATGCCCATTAGTAAGTTACCAACAACTAATGTTTACAAAAAGCAAATTAGATAACAACTCTTGCCATTTAAAATATGTCTGGGACCAGTTTATTCACGTACGTAACTCATGCATATAATAACAATCATAAACAAAGTGGAATTGTTTGGTTATTTGGGTGTTTTCATATTATGTCTAGTAAATTAAAGCTTAAGAGTATTTCCTTCTTACTCTGGTTTACTCTACCGTGCAATGACTTTTATCTCCCTGCTGTGTTTAGGATAACTGGTTCAGCACCACGAAAGGAACGGGAGTTATTAAACTCGATTCAGTTGTATGTAAACGCCGTTCTGCCTCTGTGGGGAGCCCACCAGCTAAGCTCTCTCGGATTGACAGGAGATTTGACCATCCAGTAACACTGCCGACTGATTGGCCACCCTCTACGAATTTGCTCCTATTCATATAAATCTGTTCAAGGTGCCCCCACCAGAAGACTGAGATTTTCTGATGGGAAGTGGAACCCTATCCCAGCTCCTCGGCTGGCAGTTAGCTGCAAATCTCCCACCCATCTATTTTCCTGATCTTCTCCACTGGTTTGTCATTTGCCTCAGTATTAAAGTTCAGAAAGGAATAGTCGGGTTTCAGATGTAGCTTGTTCTGCCAGAAATTCCTGATGTCCTACACTACATTTCACTGATTGCTAGATTTGGGTCAGAAAAGAAATTTCCTTGAGGGCACACTTGAGATGTTACTTTATTGTTCTTTCCCCTGAATTCGAGAAGGAAATTGAAGGACTCTGAGCTGCTGACTGTCTACTACAAGGTGCTGAACAGTCTAAGCTTCCATTAAAATTAAAATGAGCATATCACAGAAGGCACTTAGCTTTTTGCAGGGTTGTGTATTTGCTGGGTCTTGCAGGGAAAAAAAATAATTCACCTGGCCAAAGCACGAAAGTTTCAAAAATGTCAATATCCACCTAATCTATGTACTCCACATTGGTTGGGTTCTTTTCTCTTCACTACAGATATTAAAAAAAAAAGGGGGGGGAGAAAACAAGGGAGAAGGAACCCTTTTAACCATGTATAAATATTTGTTATTACTTATTTTAAGAATTTTCTTATGAAGATGTAAAATCCTCGGCTGAGTCCATCACGACTAAACTAAAACACTTCAAAACGGGACCAGTGTCAAACTGTTAAACTTAGGAATAAGGTAGTCTCATGCACCATGAGACTGCTTCTTTCCTTCAGAAAAGTTCTTTTTTGATTCTTGTTTTTGAAGATGAATCTCCTGGATAAGCTTGTCATAAGAGTTATGCCTACATAGGCTTTTTATGAAGGTCTGCTGAATGCTGTGCTTGACTCTCGCGGCAGGGAGATTCAGCACTTACTTGCTTTGATATGTAACTTACTGATAAAGTTGTCACCCTTGTCCTGAAATCCAGCCTCAGTTGTGATCCTTGCTGAAAGGATGATCACACAAGTTTATATTCCTGAAAACCAACACCGTATGTCTGAAGTACAAAACCCATTTCCCAGCTGCCTGGAAGTGAGGTATGCTTTACAACAACCTTTGGGTTAAGAGTTCTCCCTGTCTGATCCAATAAATTTGCTGAAATTCTCCAGAAAAAGTATCTTCTGTAGATTTATTTCATTCGTTTATCATGTTTTGCTAAAATAAGTGATATCAGGGCTTTCCAAAAGTTTGTGACTTTTCCAAGAATTATTGCAGATAAATACTTGAATTTAATTTTATCTTTAACTAAACCAATATCTAAAGGACAGTACATTGCCTTCTAAATGGACATTCATTTAATACTTCTTGATGTTATTCAGAAGATCTCCAGGCTTAAAAGATGCTGCTCTGGAATGAAATTTAGGCTAAGATGCTTTGAGGAGTTTTAAAAATATTTCTGATCAGATGAGCCACTGACACACAAGTTTGGCTTCCGTAAGCTTTAGTTTATTTGAAATGTACTGAAGATGATGTATTTAACTAGCAGTCAACAACCAATGCAAATCAGGAGTTTTGCTTTCTGTGAATACTAATGTAATAAGCAGCCCTTGAACTGAAGAAGGCTGACCCTGCAGCTTCCTCATTTTACATGAAGTTGGACAACTGCCTCTCCTATGCCAAAATATTAGAACCATGAGGATGAATATTTAGTTTTCTACAGTTCTGTTAAATAATATCTTGAAATGCTGCATATGTCAACTCTTAATTCAAAAGTCCAAAACGCCTCTTCTTAAAACATGCCTTAGTTATTGAAATCAGCTGACTTCTCTAAAATAAGTAAAAAGTCTGTGAGTAATTGATTAAAATTAATTTTCCTTTCCCAGTTGCCCTGCTTTCAGCTCCTTCACTCTTCTAATGTCATCACGCTAGCAGCTGTCACGTTGCTGTAGGACTCTCTCTTCACTGAAGATAAGCCAGTTGTCACCTAAAGATGCAGCTAAGATGAAAAAAAAATTCAGTTGCCAATACTCAGAAGAATAAAACACATCACCTCAGAGCAAGGTCCAAACTGGCTCCTAATCAGTGCTGAGTATGCTCTTGGTCCATCTACACTTTGAGGTCATGTCTAAACAGAAGACTCACTTTGACAAAATAATTGTACTAGATGTTCACTAGTTAAAGCATACTAAACATCTTCATTCATAAATGATACTGAACATTAGGTCTTTCCTTAAATATCCATGTACAAACAAGCTCAAACTTAGATACCTGCAGTACCAACCCAGCTGTGCCATTATTAACTCAAGCTGATAGCAACAGATAAATTTCCCAGTGAAAACAATGGCATTTAGATCCTTCATGGAGAGCAGAATTTCTAATATATATTAAAAAAAAAACTTTTAAAGAATAACAATTCTCTCAGGTCTTCTTAAAATATAGAAAATAACATTTTTAAAATATGTGTATTGTTTTGGTGCAGTTAAGGTCCTCTCTCAAGTTCTTGTGAAAGACAATGTTTACACAGTTGAGAGATTTCCCTGTTTTTAAAAAAAAAATCCAAGTGGTCAGACTCATAATCAAATATACCTTATTTTAAGATTAATTAATAAACATTTATGAAGGATTTGATATGTGAAGTGTCCTCTCTTCATATACCTATACCTAGACATCGTATACATAAACATATATGTATACACAAACTCACATACACACATACATGTTGTCCTGGTTTTGGCTGGGATAGAGTTAATTTTCTTCCTAGTAGCTGGTATAGTGTTATGTTTTTGAGAAGAATGTGGATAACACACTGATGTTTCCAGGTGTTCCCAGGTACTGTTTAGTCTAAAGTCAAGGATTTTTCAGCTTCTGATGCCCAGCCAGCGAGAAGGCTGCAAGGGCACAAGGAGTTGGGAGGGGACACAGCCAGGACAGCTGACCCAGACTGGCCAACAGGGTATTCCAGACCATGGGGTGTCATGCCCAGTATATAAACGGGGGGGAGTTGGCCTGGAAGGATCGCTGCTCGGGAGCTAACTGGGCATCGGTCGGCGAGTGGTGAGCAATTGCATTGTGCATCACTTGTTTTGTATATTCCATTCCTTTTATTATTATTTTCATTTTATTATTGTTATTATTA
>JANXJC010000078.1:5110150-5138237 GCA_027564655.1 Leptodon cayanensis | reverse complement strand
GAAAAAAAGGATACAACAAACCATCTGAAGCAATCCAAGTGTAATGCCTGCGGTAACCCAGGTCTGATATTAGTTACTCCACAAAAGACTCTGGTACTGCATTTTTTATTTATTTATTTTTTTAAATGAGTTACTTAACTGACCTTTTTTGAATCAAACTGAGGTACGGATCAGTCTGAGGTATGAGAAGGGAAGGTAGAAATGCAACACCTGATTATGAAAATAATCAAACAGATACTTTTGATGCAGAAGGTCTGTGGCTCAAAGCTTGGATTGCTCCACATCTTTGGTTAAAATATATTAACAAAAGCCTTTTATTACATCTACAGTCTGAAGCATTCTAACAGACACCAATGTTCCATCAGTCCTTCAAGAGACCTGTAGTGGCAGGAAATTAATGCCATATAACTGACGACATCACAGCAGATGGCACAAACAGGAACAGATGAAGTATGCCATGTTTAGGCAACAGCCTTTATTGAGGTTTCAAGTGGCTTTTAAAAAATTACAAAGCATTTACCTTCAAGGCGAAGGAAGAAGGAAAACAAAACAGCTCTGTTAGGACTATAGATAAAAGAGGATATATAGGATAACACATACAATACAAAAGGGTTGACATCCTTGAAAACAGTCTATGAGTTCTTTTATTCTTACGCTAGCTTTACCTGAAAAAAGATCTGAGGACAACAGATATTTTTATATTATTCATTAAAAACTGCTAAATTCCTCTTCTGGGAAAAATATAAGCCATTTTGTTATAAAACACAACTTTTGAAAAACACTGAAATGACAAAAGCTTTACTGCGAATGGCTCAATGCATACAATATACAGGTTGTGCAGATAGGGTATATCATATAATTGTCACCAGCAATTAAACACTAACTGACAACACCTTTTAATAGAGGTTAGCTTAGCTATAACAATACTTGCAGATGTCTAGAATGCCACTTCAGGTGTTTGAACTTACAATTAAGAATGTTGCCTAAAACATTATATAGCATGGGTTAAGGTAAAGTAAATGTTAATACTCTTTCAGGGCTCTGCCCCAAACTCCTTAAATACAAAGGAATCACACAATAAACCCAAATTAGCTTTGCAAATACAATAAATGGTAAGGTACAGATAAAGGAACAAGAAAGGTAGACAGTTATAGTTTACAGAAAGTGACTTCACAATCAAAGTTGTGCTTCTTATCATTAGATCAGTTTGCAAATATGCATTATCCCCCACAATTTTGCCAGTATAAGTTAGTTGCCCTCTGCAGCAGGAACAAGAGGGATGACTGGCATTTATTTTCACGTGATTCTGTTCTACTTGTGTTTATACAAAAATCACTGTCAGAGTTAATATAAATTGCCCAGGCAATACTTTTCACGCTACTTTCTGCTTAGTTACTTGCAGTAATATATTACACTGCATCTTCGTTAAATACGGTATCTTTCCTTTTTCATGCGTTGCTGAGGCAAATCGCAAGGTAAACTATTAATATGGCTATTCTTCATATATCAATAGACCAAATCCCCTTCCCCACTGACAAGTTTCTACTACAATACTGATAAAGTTGTATTTTTTCTTGAAATGACAAGGTACATTTGTGATATATTTGCATATTTTTGACACACCAAAGTTTAAAATTCTCAGAAGAGAATATGAGTATAGATTCATCTGAAGGTGAAGAAAGTGGTTTCAAAAACAGGTTTTTTGTGTTTTAAAATTAATTATGGGCCCCATTTTACCTTTTTTTTTTTGTTTTTGTTTTTTTGTGGTTTTTTTTGTGTTTTTTTTTAATTTTTTTTTTCTTTTTAAACATGCGTATCTTTTTCTTTACCCTGCAGATTGCTACACAAGATAAGATGGATGCATTAGTAGCACAGTATTCTGCTTAAAGAGTTTCCAGATTATGCACTAGCCCCTGCACAGCTGAGAGTGCCTGTAAGGCAGGCTTCTATAAAGTCATGATAAGTGAAAAGCGTATGTCTTAATGCACACTGTAGTCTGTTCATCATTCTCTACTACAGAGAGGTACACTTCATCATTGAGCAGTGCACAGCAACTGCATGTATAGGTGGGAAACAGAGTGTGGATTTCCCTTAACAAAATATTCTGTGTTGATATTTAGCTGTCACAACTATATCCTTCATCATAGTGTCAATATATGTCAGTGAGAGTTGGAAGGACTCTTGGAAAAAGGAGAAATATTACAGTTTTACTATGGCACTAACATTTTGCTTAAACACTTTTTCCCTCCAACAGAAAGATTAAACTGAAACATTTGAATACACCATTTTCTTCTAATAAACAAGAGGGACTTAAAGAAATGATACATTCCCTCTGGTCAAGCTATTTTAGTCAAAGGAACAATATGAGGCAGGAGAAAATGCGGATGCCGTATGCTGAAGCAAATCTCGCTTGGGTGCAAATACACAGGGAGCGTTGTTCGACAACTTGCCCACTGTGAGATGACGTGACCGCAGAGGTCCATGAGAACCAGGGACCCGATGGCCAACGTTGGCTGTGTAAGATCAACCAACTTTGAATGGCTCTTCAATTGATGATCTCGCTAAGAGTTTTAAATCTGTGAGAGGGGAGTAATCTTTGTAATAGGCATGTTTGTGCCGATCCCTCCCTTTAACTCTCCCTACTGCTTCTGCAAATATTCACCTGCACTCACGTAACTGACAGCCGTTAGAGCTGTACATCCAATTCTGACAGGCAGAATACCAGCTTCAGTAATGAGAAAGGGCCAAGTTACGCCACTTTGTCATTTAACCCATGGAAAACTACAAGATACGCAGGACGTTGAGTAATAGAAGGGCCCTTAACTTGTTACAATGCACAAAACAGCATGAAAGAACTAATCAGTATATACAATGGATCGCAGTTCACCCAACTGATTGTAAAATGCTGTATTAAAATGATTAAGTTGTTACACCATGGGTAAATTCTAACTTTTTACAGATCAGTCTTTCAACAGCTGACTTTGATCTGTAAAATGTATACCCAGTAAAAGAAAACCAAAACAAAATAGTTAAATGTGCAACTGCACAAATATAATTCCCCACTATTAAGATAACAAAAACTTTTGCTATTACCATAATTATTATATATATTAGAAAGCTATACACAAGCATGTTAATTTCACAGATTTTTTTAAAAGATTCTTAATATTTTATATAATTAGAAATACACATTTCAAAAACAAAACTTCTGCAAAGAGAAAACAGTTATCTTGGTTAGCAAAGCATGGAGTTCTTCATGGCTTAGGGTAGTGCTTTCTATACAAAAAGTCCTTTCTGTTTGTTTCTTCAGGACTGTTTAAAAGATTAGCGAAGCTATCAAGGAAAAAAGAACACATTTTGGCTTAAGGAAACTACAAAAGCCACAAATGCTTTGCAAACTCTGTCTTACTTTTTAATATGAAAATAAGCAAAATGTAATGTACATATTTTTATATTTTTTTTCATTTAATAAGTGATGCAGACCCAGAATTTTTAAATTAAATATGTTAGCCCTCGAACTCAACATTTTTACAAGTATGGTCCTCTTCAAATGTTTTGATCCTTTTTAATTGAGTGCCATACTCCAAAGATATGCCTGCATGTTTGTGAGCATTTTCGGTATGTTAGGTGACCCAGTCTCTTTCCAGCATCAATTCATGGCCACCCAACCGCTGGGTCTGTCAAAACATCTGTACATTTTCTATATGTTGCATAACAGCTGCTTTCTCTCTCAGTAAAGATCTGCCATTTCTGGCAAATGTTTTCCTTTTGTCTATTTACACGTAAATAACGTTGAACCTGCAACATGACACTATCTATTGTAACATACATTTTGCAAGGGAGCACAACAGTGAAAAGAAGTTAGCCTTAAAATCTATTTTGTACACGTGTTCTGTTGTACAACTCAAGTGCTAAGCTTATCTCAGCATTTCTGTTTATCCTTATACTGTATCACTGAGGCAATTTAAAAGTACTTTTACAAAACAGAGTACCTGACTTTTTTTTTTTTTTCCACACACGGCACATATAATGCATATCGACCCCCCCTCCCCCATTAAGGTATAGCACACACACACTGCAAGAAAAAAAAACTAATAGGTAATAATGTTATCATGTCGCCCATCCTTCAGAGAGCCGCATGCGCTTGACAGAGGGGCTTTCCCTTTCGTCCGGCGAAGGTCTGGTGAGTCCAATGGGGGAGTGGAATTCGTTCCGGTGATCTTCTCGGTCACTTCCATCGTAGGAACTGCTACAGCTGCTCAAACTGTCAACAGGAGATCTCCCCGCCTCATGGCGCGTGTGCTGTGGGTATCTCGAGGGAGTGGTGGTACGGTCTCTAGGAGGAGAAACAGGTTCTGACTTGATGTTGAGGCTTTGAGTAGAAGGCAGGGAGAGATTTGTACTCTGAGATAAATGAGTGCTAGTGCAAGCTCTGTAGGAGGAAAGGAAACCCAGTTACCGACGGGGGAGGCATGGAGCCCCCAGATATGCACAAACACTCACACGAAACACCAGTGTAAAGGCTCGCGCAGGACCAGCGCATGCAGAGAGCACGAGGGCTGTTTTCCGGGGAGAATGCACGAATTCAAAGAGATGGAAGCATCCCAACAAACGTGGCCGGCTTGAGCGGGACGTGCCCTCGGTTTGAAAGGAGGTCTCGCTTTCAATCTCTCTCTCTCTCCTTTTTTTGACTCAAGTGTCACTACAAATTTTGGAAGGCGAGCCTTTGCACTGTTGGAACCACCTGCAGGTTTCTTTACAACTAATGCCTGTGTGTGTGTATGCACTGGCTGAGACAGGGGAGGCATGGACTCTCTGCTGGGATTAATCCAATTAGTTCGAAAGCACCCAACTATTTTTACAGCTGTTCATTTTGACATGCGACTTCAGATGCAAAACAGAAGCAAAAATTTGAGCCAGCTACATTTTATACCTTTCAGAATAGAGCTGAAATTATGGGTCCTAGGATTGACATTAATAAAATACCACAGGCAGGCAAGGATTTAGGTATGATTTTCTGATTTAAATCTATGAATTTATAACTCAATCCAGAATGCTTTTGAATAAACTACCAAAGAGAAGCTGAAGAATAGTGGAAGATATGAGATGACTGTACTGTTTGCCTGTAGGAGAACCCAGCTCACAGGAGGCTCCTAGCATCAAGAGAAACTGCTATGCTTCAATTTTTTCAAAGGCAAGCTATATAACTATTCTAAATTAATTTTATTTCTGTGCATTTTTGTGGGCGGGTAGTGGCAGCGGAAAGCTGAAACAGGCAGGGAGGAGACTGAATACTGAGAATGCGCTTTATGGGAGAAACGAGATCATTTGCATCTGCAGGATGTTTTGTACAAAAGCACCACCTCCTGGTAAAACCTGACTTTTCTCTTCGTTATGAAAATAAGAGTTCTCAACATGCACTTCCCATTACGTTCCACTTCAGAGACCATTTGCTAGGCTGAAGTTAGTGTCTAACCCCAGAGACCGTTTCAAGGTTTTGACTCATCAGTATTTATTTTTACAGGGGGAGACTGAAGGCAGTAGGGGCAACAGACTGCTTGGCCTCTTAAGGTTTTAAACCCAAAGGGATGTGGAGGCATTTTTACTGCAAGCAGAAGAAATGTTGACATTTGGATGTAATTTTTAAGCATGTAGAAGAAACAATTACATTTAGATGTGGTCTTTTCACTTATTGAAATATTCCACTTTTCCTGATATCTTATCAACTGGGAGTTGAGCTTTACTTAAGCAACATTTACTACAACTTTGATGAAAGACAAAATGTTGTTCTCTTTTCTTCTGACAGATTTAAAATGGGACTATATGGCTTCAATATTGAATGATATCAGCTGTTTTTATCAGAAATTATTGCAGGCTTTAATAATGGATAGATAGATCTTGCTAGAAAACAGAGAAAACAGGACGTTCTACCTCCAATTGCTTTTATCTACCCTTCATTCCTATACAGATGAATGTGCCAAATTTGTAGTGATCCCTGTCATAAGTCACAGAGTTTGTGAGTAATAGCCCTCACAGCGGCAAATCTAGGCTTTTTTTTTGGCAAAGAGGATGTTTTCTTTGCTTTTGTATCTATTACATTAACACATATAAGAAACTGTAAATACCAGACTTCATCATTCCAATGTAGTGAAATATTCCGCTCTTTTCCTGAAAACTTGTTGAAAAGAATCCAACAAGAATCAAAAATACATTCCTGGGTTTTGGGTTTGTGGTGTTTTTTTTTTTGCTTTTCATTTCCAGTGACTTTGTTTTTCAGTTGCTTAGGAGATGCTAGGACTTCACCTGGGAAAACAGGCTGCCAGTTTAACGTGTGTGAAAACATTACATATGATTTTAGATGCCAAGCTTATAGCTAAATCTGAAAGTCCCATAATAAAGGATGGTGGAGCCTGGGGATTTGATTTAGAAATGTTTGCTATGAGCAGATGACATGTCTCTTTGCAAAGTGAGGGACAGCTAAAAAACCCGTGCTAATTAAAAACAACCATATTCAGTCAAATTTGTTCACATGGGATATACTTGCATTCTATTGTGTGACAGCCCCGAAAGGAACAAATCTAGAGGGATAAGCTGCATTTTCAATGAAATAGAGCTAGCATTGCTATACACAATGTTGCTTTTTTTAATAGTGTTTCAGAAGTGAGTATGAGAATACATGTCTATAGACTTTTCTTTAGATTCCTTGTGATTCATCAGCAGGGTTATATAAATACCTGGCATACAAATTTGTGGCAGTTTCAAATATGCTACAGGTTGATTTGCATTTTGAACACTTTTTTGTAAATTGAAAAATGTTAAGAAGTAATTTGGGCAGGTCAGGACTTAATTTTTGAGGTTTAAAACAATATAAATAAATTAAAGTAATTTTTTTGAGTCATCATTCAATTTTTTTTACTTTTTAAATATAGTCTTTTCCTGCTAAAACTATTCCTGAATTTTAATATCTGTTTTTGGTGACTATAATTTACATTATTTCATTAAAATTTTCTGAAATGTTTTTATGAGAATCTTATGTAAGCTAAAATGGTCAATTACAACGGAAACCTACTGTTACACACAGATGTGAATGGTGAAATAGTACATATTTAGGTGCAGTCTTTAGACCCGTATTCTAAACAGAGGGCTGACCTCTATTTAGAATAGAAGCTGTATTATAAGAAATGAGAATTCTGTCTGCTGCAAAATGATTTCTTTTTGTATATGCGTGTGTGTGAGTGTAGAAACAGCTGTTTGCATCAATATCTATCAATGTACAGTTTACACTGTTGCTTCATATAATTATGTGATTTTGGTCCAGGCATGCCCAATTCTTATAATTTGAAATCTACACTAAGTTCACTGAAAAACAAACAGGGTTTGAATATGGAAAATCCACAGAGAATATAAAGCACATTACTTCAAAGGATTGTGTATAATTATAAGCACTCAATAAGTGCCATGCAGTCCACTCATGTTGACACAATCACCTTTTTCCATATATTGTATGAAAACATTTCATTGTATGGGGACAATGAATAAAATTAATGTTCTAATTTTACACAGCAGTTCCTATTGAGAGCAATATAGTGAAAATGTAATGTTTGTTTAGAATACAACAGCCACATGGGAGAAATGCTGGCTCCTATCTGGGTTCAACACTGAACAACTACACAGCTCTGCTGTGCAGGAGGTGGGAAGCAAGTCAGGGTGCAATGAGCTCACAAGTGGGTTTAGTCCTTGCTGATGCCAGTGAGATCAGTTCTGTGTGTGTCTCCATCTATTCAAATCTCCAACTGCTATGGAAGCTCAGCAAGCACAGATAGAAGTGCAGGTCTGAGTAGGTGATGAGTGAGGACATGAACATGCACCAGACAGGTTTTTACAGAGGAAGAAAGTGGTCTGTTGAAGGAAGAAAGAGCCTCACATACCTTTTCTTTTATGCCCACACTTGCTTCTCTAAGTTAGTTTACTTCCTCACTTCATACATTTTTTCCCCATAAATATATATAAGGAACCATTGAAAATTCACTGCAAAATTTAGTTAGGTAACTTTAGCTATGTGCTAGTCTGTAACTAGGAGAATAGAGGATATTTGTGACTTGCTAGCAATGCAACCTTCCTCCCTTCCCTCTGTTTTTCTTTTAGTTAAAAGCAAAGTTGATTTTTCATGGGTTTTGATCAATGTAAAAGCAGAATGAGAATTTCTGTGTCAATATATTTTGATTAGCTCTCACACGTTAAGGTCTATACTTTAAAAAGAAATTTCTAAATGAAGAATAATATGAGACTGAACCACTGGAACATCTTATTTACAATAGTGCCGTAAGAAAAAAAGGCTCAATCCTAAATATACAAGGCTATTGTTCAAAACAAGAAAGTTGGCAGAACTGACACAAATTCACAAAACATGATGTCACTTCATCTAAATTTTTCAGTAAAAATGGTTCAACGGAGAATATTTGCCCATATCTAGCTATCACTATTACCTAATCAAAATTAATCGTTGCTAAGTAATAAGCTTGATATGTAAGAATCACAGAACAAGTCAACAGTATGCACAAATTTGGACAATTTTCTGTTCAGGTGGGTAGAAGTTTGGAGAAACTTCTTTTACATTAACAATTATCTATACTGAAGATTCTTCAGATGAAATATTGTTTCTATGTTTGCATTTATATTTTCTGAAAGCCAAAATTTCACCTGTGGCTGATACTTAAGGAAAAAAAGATTCTCTCTTACACTGGGAAATATGAATGAAAGAAACATTTTCCATATAATGGACCTGTACTTAAAAAATATAGATAATTTATTTCGAAGTTTGGAATGGACTTCCCTTCTGGTTGGCAGCAATTAACTTCTGGTAGACTCTTTGGTCCATGTTAAATAAGCAGTAACCCTCTCTGTAAGAGACACTGCAGCAATATTTAGACAAAATCCCAAACTTTTGGGAGGGATTGATTTTCAATAGAATTTGTGTGTATTTTTTTCCAGATGTAGACCTAATGAAAAGACCATGAAAGTACTATTTTGTTTTTTAACCTAAAAAGTTGAAAAGTCTGACTTGTTTTAATGTCTCAATCATATCAAAACAGATTCTACATTGTTATCCTATTAACCAGGCTCAGCAAAAGGCCAAAAGCTGCGCAGACAGGGAAAGCGAACTGCTCCCATGTCCTCTGGTATTTGCCCTCAAGCCCACTGGCACTAGTAAGGTTGCTAATTGCAGAGTCAAGATGAAAAGTTAAGAGTTAGGCTGTAGAGGTCTTCTCCAGCTACCTTAGAGATGGTTCTGACAGTGCTGCTGAAATTGTTGAGGACTTATCTGGAGCAGGCTAATATGTCTAACCATACCCTATTCTATTACTAACCATATTCTTCTACCATGTATTGATGAAGCAGGGCTGGTTTTCCCCTTTAGGCTTCAGTGAAAAACACAACCTACTGGAAAACTAGGATGTCTCTTCCAGTAACTCTGCTTTCTCACAGGTCTTTATGGCCTCTTGTCACCAACAAACATCTCACAGTTGCCAAATCTTTCCAGTATATGACCTCACTCAGCACAGGGATTTGGGTTGTCAAACCCTTTCTAGATGTATTTCTCAAATACCCGGGGATGGCTATAATTTTGTGTGATTGTTTTAATCTTCCTTCAAATTCTAGCTCAGGGTGACATGGACTGAATATGTTCTGTATAATTTCAAGTTTTTCAGATAATCCAAAAGTTAGCACAGGTGCTTTTGCATGTAGAACTTGGTGACTAAAATAAAATAAAAAATGCTTATGATTGTCTGCAGAGATAGAAGATTTCTCCAGAACTGTCAGTGAAGCAGCTTTCATAGCTGAATTCATTTAAAAATCACTGAAAGAATAATAATAAAAGTAGCAGCTCAGTATGTATTCCACCAGCCACAGCCATTACACTTCGACATTCTGTGATATGAATTAGAAACAGATGACCATGTGTGACATATCTGAAAAGGCATGTAGTTAGTTTAGGATTTAATTTATACTTTTTTGGTTAACCAAATAGCCTTGTTACATTCTTTGGCACACCACTGAAAACAATCAGCTTATTGTAAGGTTATACGTTGATATCTAACACGTGAGTTTTTAATTTATTAGAGACTTTATGTCTTTAGTTGTACAGTTAGCCTGAATGTTGCCACAGAAACAGTGCAAACTCAAAAAAGAATATAGAAGAAGTGTAAGAGAAAGGTATTAAGACAATTTTTTCTAGCACAGCAACTATTTCAGTTGTATGTTTTTATGTAGTTAGTATCTATATATGCTTATTTATATAGAAATGAGGTTTAAAAAAATTTCATTTCCTCTGAAACACTTGTATAGTGGTCCTTAAAAAAACCAAACTGTCTATACATGGTAAAGAAATTACAGTAACTTTCAAAAAGTGGTCAGATAAATTAGAAGGAGAATTTTGAAGTTTAAGCCACATTTATAGTATTAAATAGTTTCACATTATGGCCACTATCTTGCAAAAAATTTAGTGCATATGTGCGCTACCTCTTTCTCCAACCCCACCCGCCCCGCAAAAAAAAAGTAAAAAAGGAGTTTACTTTTCAAATGCATGTGAATTTAATTTCTCCTCATAAATACACTCCAGCTGTTTTAAGCTTCTATTTTTTTTAATGAAAACTTTTACAATTCAAACATGTCTAGCCATACCTTAGGCTATGCGTGATGTGCTGGTAAATGCCCTACGGTCTTATCAATAGAAAATGCAGATACCAGGTTTTTTGAAAATCATACTCTTAAAGTTCACTTCAATAAGCCAATAGGCTGCTTTCTTCAAGAATGCATTAGGTGACTTCCCTGTGTGAATTTTCACACTTTTAAAAATCCTGGAATGATTTAGCAGTGTGCTTCATCAACCTTGAATAAATGTCTTGAAATTAGCCACTAGAGGGCACGAATACCTATCCTCCTCAACACGGGCAAATCACAATGAGTTTTGTGTGCTTACAGTTCTTAGGCCTAATTATGTTGCTTGTAGAAAACATTGCCAAAGAAATTAAACTTGAATGTCAGAGCTGAGCAGAAAGGAGTATGTGATTATCATGTAAGGTTAAGGCTTAATCTCAGGTCAAATCATTACATCACTCTTACTTGATTAAAAAAATTGAGAATTTTGTCAAGTTTACTGTAAATGTTTGTGCTATAGTAACTGGAAATAAAAAGCATAAATGGAAAAATACAGCAACAGCACAATGCAAGTGTTTAGTTTGGTCTTTAGGAGTGAAATAAAATGCTTCTTAAAGAAATAAAGCATTAAACAGGAACAGCAGTCTTTACTACACTACTGAGAAAATGTCACAGACACAGAATATTTCATTGTAGCTACCCAAAAAACTTCTCATGAAATACGTAGTTCCAGTTTTGGGAAATGGAACTCTTACACATAGTGAATATGTACTGATATGTTGTGTTGATGTATTTCAGATTTGGGGTTACTGGGTAGACTGACGTCACTGTAGAACAATAAAATAAAGAAAACACTACTTACCCCAATTGACTGAGGGCAGATGGTGGCATGTTATGTAGGTGTTGCTGTTGCCAGCCAGTCACAGAACCAAGATGAAGAGCACTGGCTGTATTAAATCCAGAAAGAGATGATATATCTGCACTACTCAGAGAATATTCTAGATTTGAAAACAGAAAAGACAATAATTAAAAGAGAATTTAAGAGGAAGCAATTAAACAATAACTAGCATCGTAATTTTCACATGTCACTTTATAAGCCTTTTAATTTTAATTACACCAATCACATTAAGTTGCAGCAGAAAAAAGTAGACCTTCCTCTTCCCTCAAATCATTAACTTGGGAGCAAATAATGCACTAATAATTATTCTGTAATTTAGCAGGGCTTTTCTGGATCCAGAAGATCCAAAGCGTTCTTAGCCTCTATACCCACCATAATTACAGATGCATTCTCAAAGACTCGAAAACCATAATATTTTGGTTACAGTCTTCCTTGCAGAACCTAGCTGGCAGCCTGTGCCTGAACAACGCATGTCTTCTCTAAGAGCATTGGATCTGTATGCCAGCATGCTCTATACAGCAGCAATGTGCAATGGGAACTGGAAAGGACCTCTTGAGGCTTCATTTCTAGTCTCTCCCAGGTAACTATGTGATAGCCCACAAAGTTACTGAACTCTGTTTTGAAGCCAGTGAAGCTGCTTGCTCCCACTACCCTTAAGACTTCAGGAAGGTGCACTCAGCTACATGAAATTACCTGTGGAATTAAGAGGATTAAGAAATGTCTTTTAAGTTATGTTCTTTAATAAAGTCAACGGAGGAAAGCTATCAAAGCAGTTTTCCATTCAAACAAAACAGGTATGTCTCAAGTTAGTGACAGATACAGAATAAGCAAATGCAGGGCAAAAGCATATCAGCTATGAATTTTTCGGTTTCTCCCAGCAAACATTAGCTAATTCCTTATTACGCAGATAGACATTTGTCAGCATCTTGCTCCCTCCCCCACCCTTTACATCTTGCACCCATACTTACCAGTACCATATGTTGTTGAGATGGCTGATGGGTATCCTCCCATCCCTTGCCCTGGTAGAGTAGGAGTTGCTACGGAAACCACTGGAGTAGCCAATGACTGAGCAGACTGGGAGTTATTTATCCTCTGATTCTTTTAAAGTAAGTAAAATAAACATATTATTGACTAGTTTTAAGTCAGTTGAGAGTATTAGCTTTCTGGGTATGCTGTCTGCATGAGAAATACAGGGTGATAGAAATTTCTAGAAATTAATCATTTAACATGTGGCTTTTATGAACTCTGCCAACCCTATCATTTACAAGCCTTCAAGAGACCAGTTGTCACCATAGTAACCCATTACATCAGTATCTCCTAGGTAACTGAACTAGTAACAAGTAAGATTGCTTTTATTGTGGGTAGAAGAACAGATCGTGTGAAAAACTAATGAAATATGTAAACTCTATTCCCATTGTTTTCCTTTTCACTTGAATGGGAAAAAACCCAAACAAACAAAAAGGCAAAAAAAAGCAAAAAAAAAAAAAGAAAAAGAAAAACAAAAAGCAAAAGAAAAAAGCCCCAAACCCAGCCTACTGGATTTTATTGTGCTTTGAAAGTGGGGGGCACCCCGCGATTGCTGAACCCTGAACTCTTACCAGCAGATGGTGCTCTGACTACTTCATTTTTGTGCAACGAACAAACTCCAAGAGTGTTAGGTAGCACAGCAGTTACACCCTTATCTTTATCTCCGGGGCACTAGATGTGGCACTGTAAAAATTGCACTAGAGAACGCTAGTCCTGTGACTGGCAGGATAAAATGGCCAGAAAGCCACCAAAAAAAAGTCATAAGGCTGCACCATCTTCAACAGCACGAGTTCACATGCTCTCAAAGCACCAGCAACAAGAAAGCTTTATTCCAGCATGCATAATTTGAATATGTGCAACAGCTGTACCTGGCCTTCCATATTGCTATATTTCAAAAAATTATGATGACCTTTTAGTTCACAAAATAGTTATGGTAAAGTTTGCCATTTTATTTCAGCCAACACCTCACCTACAGAAGTATCAATCATACAAAAGAACTGATTTTCTTTCCCTTGTTATTAAGATGAACATCACTACCACTTACCAGAAGCAGATCAACATCCTCAGACTGAGTGCATAGGAAAGGAGCATTAAAAATTAGTGAATATAAATATTTTTTCTAGGATGCAGATTCCTAGGCTAGGGAATAGCTTCATCTGATAAGGGCAGCAAATTAAACACTGTCTGAGCACAGTCTGGAAAAATAACACTCCATAGATCTCTCCGTTGTCCTTCTAATGGGGTGTTTGTCTCAACTGTGAGGACAATCTATCTGGTTTTCAGCACAAAACTTTCTCTAAGAAGTCATTAGTTCTTCCACAGCCCCAGTGGCTGCAGACTGTGTTGCTATACCTGGTTTCAGGAGACCTGACCATTCACAGAATCCCTTGGAAAGTATCAGTTTTAAGGACCTTGGAATAAACCATTTGATGCAGACAGCTTGTCACTGCCTTGGTCAACTTTGAGCATTGCCCTGTAGGAAACCATTTGTTACTTATCCTCTCAGAAGGCAGCATCACACTTATGGGGGGATTTAGTTTGATGTTCAAAGTTAATTTATTATGTGTCAAGCTCAAGTAACCAACTTGGAAGTTGTTTTAATAGTGTCTGTTACATAATGGAAAAAAATGTGTTTATAGTGTCACTTAAATTTAGCATCAAGATCCTTTTTAAATTAAGCTCACTTTTAATGTTAAATCACTCATGAATGATTTACTTGCAACCACTAACCGACTTTCGGAAGGGAACTACAAGATACGTACACAACACCTTCAAGATTTAACCTTCTAGCATAATAGCCTGCCTAAATTTCATTGATCCTGGCAGGAGATACAGCAGCTTCATCCTCCTTTTTATCCTGCTTTATCTATTTACTACCTCTTATCATTACAAAATTTGGCCTTTGAAGCTCAGAATGATAGAGTTCACATTAATTTAATTGTAGTTAACCTGCCATCTGCTGAGAGTCTGTGTGGCTAAATATTTAAGAAAAACATAGTAGGTTAGGAATACTCAGGGTTAAATTCAGCCTTCATAACAAATCCAGGAAAGGCTCTTCCAGCTACTAGGAAAGAGAGTGCAGAAGTTTAGACTGTGCAGGACACAGTTCCTATTTTGCAACTCAATAGAAAAAAGGGAGGAAGTAAATATGACTTCATAAAAGCAACTGAACAGGCTCTGCCTACATCCTCAGCTCAATGTCAAGCCTTAAGATTAGACAGAAAGACCAAACAAGCAAGAACGTGGAAAGTTATTCAGCTGATTCTAGTTGCTGGAGCAGGCCTTGAAATTCCTAAACATCTCTTATCTGAAGGAGATAAAAGAATCTTTGAAAATGCATTACCACTGATGGCATTGTATTCTTGCTGCCAGGTGGAATAAGCACACGGAGATCTGGTTTACGGTTGTTCATTCCCAAATTCATTGGAGGCGGAGATTTTGCTTGCATATTCTTGTTCAAGTTGCCAGGTGAGACCAGCAGACCTGGTGAGTTGCGGGGGTTGCCATATCCATTCCCTGTTTAGATAAAAAAAAAGAAAAAAAAAGAAAAGAAAAAAGAGAGAGAAGGATTATAAACTCCAATGTATTTCCTAAGACTGAACACTAAAAATGGCAAACAAAACAAAGCAAGGTAAATACCCGTGTCATGTAATGTACCTTTATAGAAAGATACAACACATGCCATATTTGGAACAAGTGGTCTAAAATGCTTTCTCTCATGGCAGCCGACATCTCAGTGATGTGCTGAAATTAATTTGATTATATGACTCTGTTTACAGCACTGTGGTATACAGCACAATATACTGTGCACTTAAAGCAGCCAAGATCTAACATTTGCCTTACAAGTGAATCAGGAAAGTCAGACAAACTTATGGCTTAAAAAAATGTCAAAGCTATGCTGTGTTTTCTCGACAACTAGAGAGGATTCTGCCTTGCCTGACTCAGCCCTTTCCAGGTCATGATTTTGTTTTGTTTTTAAACAAAGGATGAGTATCGCAAGGCTATAATTTCCAGAAAAGGCAGGGGGAGGACTAGGAAGATTCTTAAATGTTTTTGGCTCTCTTTCACCACACTTTTTGGACCTGATTCTGTCAACACTAAAGTCAATGGGAGCAAGAGAATAACCTTATTTGGAAAATACCACTGTATCTTTCATCTTCATCTCTCTGGTGCGTTCTCCAGGCCCCAGAACAATTGACAGGCAAATGCTTCATTTGCCTTTTTCAGAAGAGGGTTTCCTTCTCTCACCACATAGTACTGACAACCGTATATCCCTAAGGTTACTGACCTACCATTCCACTAAAAATGAGACCTTCTTTCATCTGCCTAATTTCACCTCTTACCCACACAACGTCTGGGGAAAGAGATGACTTTTTGGTGGAGCACTGAAATTCTCTCTGCACAGGCTCAAGAGAGACAGAGAAACTGCCCAGTCGTAGAGAGGGAATAGGATAAAAACTAGTACAGAAAGAGACAACTTTCATGGATAAATACCGAGAAAATAAGTGCTAGGGGAGACTTTCTGTTCCATGCTCATCTTTTGTTCACAGCTTGCAAGCTGCGACACAGAACCTAGAAACAGTGTGGGAAGATGAGCTAGCAAGCGTGGCAGAACCCTATGAGTTGGAAGCCCTGCACCTTCAAATTTCCTCTGCAGTCCCAAAGTCAGTGAAGAATTCTGTATCTCACTTTTTTTCACACGTGAAATGGGATTTACAGCCCTAAAGGACATAAATGGATTATGGAACTAAATTTGACAAAGTCTATGAGGTGAGCATAAAAATGACAGTACCTGACAGTGAATCTATCTTCTGGTTAGGATAACGAAGTGTGTCCAAGCATGACTAACATTAAATCAAGTTTTTAATCCGCAAGCACATCAGTTAATTGTATTTATCAGATCAGCAAATCCATGGAAAAAAAAAAACGTCAAAGACTATTAAATACAAAAACACCACTTCAGGCTCTGGAAGACCCTGAACTGTGAACACTAGGCTTAGAACACAGGAAAAGTACCACAAAAGGCTCGACTTCCATTTTTGGGGGGTACCTTTAGTCACTGGTCTGGCCTGGCTTGTTTTTTCTCATGCTTTTTATGGTAATCTCCCAAGCCTTTGTGAAAAGGAATTAAGATGAAAACTTAGAAGCACTCAGATCACTTCAGAGATTTTGTATTAAAATATTTTTCATAGTTAATCTTGTTGTTTATTTCCTTAATAATATCTTACAGTTAGTGAGATAAAATTAATGAAAGTTAATGAAAAAAGTGTATTTTACACTTACCAAGCTAAAATAGCAGAACACTGTCAAGGATTTTCCATTTTGTGTCAGTAGGCTTTTTTTTTTTTAAATGAACAATTGCTCTCAACATGGATTTGCTACATATTGTGCTCCAATTAATGCTATGTGTTACTAGAAGCGGTGAATTTAGAAGGGGCATTTTGAATATACAACAATATTTCCTTCCAGAAACTACAGTACCTTTTAAAAGCTGATCTTTTACAAACTGAATACTGAAAAACTAATGGCATGGAGAAGGGATCAAGAGAAGAAAGTGAAGCAAATGCAGAATTTCTCTGGTGCTGGTTTCATACAGGAGCTATTCTTCCAACAGGAAGTAAAACTGCCTTGTGAAATCTGTTGTATGACAAGCATTTGCTTAGAGAGTGAAAACGAAGCTGTTTGAAGAAGCAGTATATCTTTTTTTAGTTCTGTGATACACAACCTAAGGTATTTAATGAAACAGCATACACTGTAACCTGTATGTTTGTTTCTATAGTTGTGATTTTCGGAGAATAGAAACCTTTACAAGAAAGAACTCCCATTTTCTACACCAGATTTACTTAGTATAATTTACTATTAAAAATTAAGAGAAAGAATACATCTGTATAAAACTTTACTCTTCAGAAACTTTTGTGTGACCTCTATATTATTTACCTACTGATGTAAAATATTTTGAACAGTGATAACATTTCTTACATTTATATTTTTAGAACATCAAATTATTTTTAAGAACTACTGCAATCTTCTCTTTACCAGTAGATTTCTGCTGTTCATGGCATATTATGCCAGCTAGCATTTTGGAGCCATATAATAACCATTCCTCTTTCCAGCCACCAAATTGTTATTCTTTTGGTATAATGCAGATTCAGGAATGTAAGACTGTGGACCTTAAACCAATGATACAGAAACCCATCATTTGAAAATCAGTGATGAATGCATGCATGTGGTTTACAGTTAAGAAGAGTCTGCATTTAAACCATCTCTTTAAGCCATATCCTCTTTACTCAGAAAGCTGTGGCCTGCTCCGAGGCAGCTGTCCCACCTTCAGACAAATCCACCGAAGAGAATGGCCTCATTTACATTCAGAGGCAAAAAAATGTACAAGACTTCTAATATACAAATTAAACCTTCCTTCATTCTATACTTTAAAATTACACTCTGCCTGGACAATTATCAATTTAGATGTGACTGTATGCAGAACATTGCATTCCACTATCCACTTGAAAGCGCAAAAATTATATGTCATGTATGAATGGATTTCCTGATTATAGATTATAGGAAAATGAAAAACAGATGGATTTTAGAGCAAGTTGGCTTTACATTTTTATTTGGTTAAAAGCCATATTTTTGCTGGAATAGAACATTTTTAAACATTACGGATATAACTTGCAATGTATAATGAAAATAAAAACAGTAGATGCACAAGTTTTAAAGGGCATATGTCAGAATTTGTAAATTTAAAGCATTTTCAATTCAAGAAGTTTTCAGAGGAAATTATTTTTCCTCGTGTTGTTTGTTATACTGACTTGAAAGGGTAAAAATATTTTAGACAGAAAAAAGCCTGTTTCTAGACAGAACTAGTGGAGCAGCACGTGTCATGAAATGCAGTGCCAGACTTTGTATTTGGACTAATGGCAGAATATAAAGACAAATGCTTTCTGAGCATAGAATGCTCTTCTTGGGCATGTTCCCACATTCTGCATTTAGCCACAAGTGCCATTGACTTTAGAAGGAATTCTGTCCAAGTACAGACTGCATGATTAGTCCCTGCAATATCACTTTTTAAAAACATCCAGAAAAGTTATTTTTGTGCACCAATAGTTAGTCAGTCAAGAAGAATTATTAACAAAAAATCATTTACTCATGGAAAACTATGATTTGAACTATGTTACAAATTCATGTACTACTGTCTTAAATGGTCACTTCCATATTTTAGGAATTTAAGGGCATGAGTAGGGCACAAGTTTATTCAGAACAGGACAGAGAGCAAAGTTTACTTCTCTTCTTTCACACCCCATTGGTAACTCCTGTACCTTACATGTAGTTTTGGTCATTGGTGTTATAGTGGTTGCAATTCTTGATATTCTCAGAGTTAGGGCAATAATTCTGTACTGAGCATTAAGCCAGGAAACTTTCCACATGTTAAGGCAACACAAATGAGGAAAGAATAAATTATTTCTGTATCTCTCAACATTCTTGAACAGCATTGTCACAATTCAAAGTCTTTAAGTCTTGAAAAACTGCAAAATTTTTGTATTTTGATTTCTTAAAGTTTTGAACCTGTCATGTCCTTACTTGTTTCTTTTTAATTCGTGATTTCAAAGATACAAAAATATACTGAATGAAAAAACCTCTATGGTAGTCCTAGAAGAACAAAGGACAAGACATACATACAATTTACATGTCCTTTCTTTGATCTCTTTTTCATTTACTCCAATGCTTTTCAGTGACCATATGGGCTGAGAATTTACAAGATCTTTAGGAACCTGGGATGCCAGCCTCCCATTAGTTTTACTACGAAAAGAGCTTTCAAATTCTTGAAAAAGTTTCAAGAAATATTGATGGTCCTTTCAAGTTTCTAACAAGTGTATGCTCTTAGTTGTGGAAATTATCATAATTCTTCCAAGAAGAATATGAACATTGTGTTTCATGGAGGATTCCTGCTCCTTGCTGGGTTATGTTAAATGCACATCCAATATCAATGACATTATGACTGATCACCAAGCCTCTCAAAAAGAATGTTAAATTTATAATGAATCTATATAACCATGGGAGTCATCTATGCTATAATTTACCTCCACTTCAAAATATATATATATTTTAAAGAATCAATGCAGTAATAGAAATTTTGCTAAATTTACACCCAGTTTTGCACTTTTCACTCAGTTCATTTTCCAACTTTCTGGAGGAATGGTAATTGTTCTTAAAATTAATTAAAAGGCAATGAAAGCGTTCCTTTTCTCTCTTACATCTTACTTTTTTTTTTTTTTTTTAAATGCAGACACACTGCTGGAACAGGCTATGGTTTACCACCCAAACAAAATAGATACCAACAATAAAGCACTAATGCCAGGAAGCTGTACTGGTGCTCACCTAAACATAATTTTTAAAAGAGATAATTGAAGGTTCTTACTCACATGTTGCATGCCAGTCATTTCACAGTACGTGACCTCTACTAACTGCAAACGGTAGAAGAAAACCAATCTGCAGATATGCTCACCCAGAAAAAAGAAAATCTTTACGTTAAAGTAGCTGCCCATTCCCACAACATTACACTAATGGACCTTCTTTACTGAATTACTGGATGCAATTCAGACAGATGTGGTATGTAAAACCTACTGACTTTGTGTGAAGGAATTCTCAAGCATCTTGTGAAATATCAGCTGCTTTTTGAACTGAAACAGGCTGAAAGTGCTGTGAACGCATAGACATTTGTACAAATGGGAAGAGAATGAGGAGAAAACTATCTCAACAACTCCTTGTTATAGTTAAACCAGGACATAGTTTTAGAAAACAACCATTTAGAAATAATGTAAACAAAAAGGTAGAGATTCCTACAACAATATAAGACTAAGTTGATATCCAGGTCTGTCTCTAACTCACTTATTCTTGCCATGCAGGTTGTATAACTGTTAATGGGAAATTCTTGCTCTTAAGTCTAAAGCTATGTAAAGAGCTCTAGTGGCACTACAGTAGTCCTGCGCTGGGAAAAAAGACAGTATTTGGGAATCACTAAAATACTGCTAATTCTGTATGCAATTTAGGTATACATGGAGGGCCAGCTGCACTAGGACTGCACAAAGCTAAAGGTTATACCGTGCATCCCAAATTACGACTCTGGGTGTTAGCGAGATCTCATTTTGGAAACCAGGCAAGTGTCCACTGCTTCCACTGCAGTGGAGGTAGATGGTCTCATCAAATTTCCCAAGGAAAACTGTGTGTATGATCTGCTTATATTTGCAGTACATTATGAAAAAGTGACTCCTCTGTTCTGTGGGTCACATTTTTCAGTCTCTCTATGTCCCTGGGCTGGTTCAAGCACTTAGTCTCAGATCTTACGTACTGAGCCAGTATGGGTCTTACTGCTAAATCTCGTGTTTTGTGTCATTAACACTCCTCTAACCACTCTTAGGGTTCCTCTCACAGGGCCTGATCCAGACCCCCACCCACGGGCCGACATCCCATCCCCATCCCCATCCCCGTCCCTGTCTCCATCCCCATCCCCACGGAGGTGCCCGATGCCTGGGGCTGGGTCTGCCCCCACGGCTGCCCCCTCACCAGCCCTGCTCCCTGGCTGGGGTGGTGGGATGGGTCCTGGCTGCAAAGCCTTGCCCTGACACCCCCAGGAACCTCTGCTGTTCCCGGCCCCCAGCTGCCCCCAACCCCCAGGGTGTCCTGGCGGCATGTTCCTCATCACAAAAGAATTAAAAACAAACTCTTCCTCTTCAAATCGAGTCATGTCGAGTAATGCCAGCTAACTTAATGAACTGTTTACACGGATGAAGTAGTCAAAATTATTTCTAACCCTGGGGCTAGTGCCATACAAAATTTGGAATGTCGTTACAGTCTACTCTATGTGGAATATTTGCAGGTGCACGCAACTATTGCTGGAAAAGGGTATGTGTATCCCATACTGCAGCAACTGGGCTCAGATATCTTTCAGGACAGAGATGATGCTTCTCAGGCAGAAGCTGAAAGTAAAGAAGTGTCTCTTTGGCCACCTGACAATGGGGAACACGTTGCAAAACACATTTCTGGAAATCTAAGGACATGCCATGAATCTAGGAGGTGAGAAATCTGAGATGCTTTTTCAGCCAAATGGAGAAATAGGGGAGTTTATTTAGATGTAGAATGAGAGACCATGAGAACAGAAACCTGACCTGTGCATCACAGACCATTACACTTCATGCAAATACTCTACTGCTGAGTCAAGTGCATAACTAAGTGCATGGCAAACTAACCTCATCACCAACACTGCGGTTATGTTTTATTGCTATAATAAGATCCGTATTTAAATGTTTCTAAAGTAGTTCTGGCACTAAGTATTCTCCTACTTTAGTCTAGGTGTTCACACCTTAATAAAATAAATGTAAAGGTAGCACCTGACTGCCTACAGAATTAGCCTGTGGCTACGCACATAGGGAACTGTGAGCAACCCTTCAAAACATTTCTTACTGCAATTAGGTTTCCCAAGCTGCAGGCAGATATTTCAGCACATCTCTGGAGTCCCTTCTTGCAACCTCTGGAACAGGGGTATATCACACAGGCAGTGAGGGTCTGTTGCAAATTAGACACTGAGAGAAGGGGGAGTGCTTTTCCTTCTTCAAAGATGATCATCCTTATTCCTTCTTTTTTTGCTCAGCAAAGAAGCAGAGCAATAGATCATTCAAGTCCAGGTAGTGTTTGTGGTTTTTTTAATTTTGCAGTACAGTTACTATTGTCAGTATGCTTATATTCTTACATTGTCTGATTATAGCATCTTACTATTTACTTTCATAATTCTTTAATGGCACCTCATTTCAGGAATCTCAGGACAAATAGCTTTAATGCAGAAACACTATCTTTCCTAAATCCTTACTTCTGATGGTACTGATTCACTGATTTCTACTTCCACAACACTATTCTGTTCTAATTCGGTGATTTATCAATAGTTACACTCATCTCAGAACCCATATATTTCAAGTTATCTTGTTTGGCTTGAAGCTTCACTTAATCAGTACAGTAACTAAGTTGAAATTATTGAGACGAATCACTTAAGAAAATTACACAGTGGTCTTCAGTTTTGTGCTTTATAAATATTACACGTCTGTAGATCAAATATGTGGGCACTGCACGATGAGCATCAGAACTATATTCCTGTGTGCTATAAGTTTTTAAGGTCCAAACAAAACGTCAGGGATCAGAGAATCATTTAGAAGTGTCTTACCATGGCAAAACAGCTACCCTGCCCCTGCCACAGATGTTGTAGCTGCTACCATGAGGAGCAGGCACAGTGCAATGTCCCTGACCTCGTGTAGTGCTCCCTCCTCACTCACCCTTCACATTTGCAAAGGTTAGTCCACGCTCTGCGCTAGGAATGCAGTGACCTTCCACACTAAGGTTTAGTCTAGCTGGAGAGGTCAACACCAAAACTTTAGGGTGGTTTTCAAGCTGAAATTTAGCTTGCATAACAGCTTTTCTGAAAATCTTGCAGTAACTGGCACAGGCCTGATCTCTTAACATGCGCAGGATGCACAAATCATATCTGGTCCTCACCTGTCTGAGATAACCCCCTCTCCAAAATATGCTTTCAGGACTTAGCTGGCCTCTTATAAGTTAATTCTCATTCCAGTAAAGCAATTAAATAATGCATATTAGGAACATGTATCTTCATCTTGTATGCTAGCTGAAAAGATGCTCCATTCTAGTCCTGTTTATGCAAAAAAGGTTTTTTCTTTTTTTTTATATGAGCTGTTCTAGAGTCAGAAAAAAGGAAAAAAAAACTGAATTATGTCAGAGAGAAAACTATATTACTGAAAAATATAATGTTTTTTGCAGGTATATAGGAGAAAGATGAGCCTGAGAAGAGCAGAGGACATATCTCTCCTCCTGACTGCCTGAGTGAGATCCTCTGACAAATCATCTGCTTTTAACAAATTATTTGCTGAAGACAAATAATTTCCTTTTTTGGGTGTTTGAAATCAATTATAATTTTGGGGAAAAATGCTTTTTTAATGAAAAATGTTTCATAACACAAAGTAATTCCAATTATTAACTGGACACATTATTTGAAAATGTACTTTCTTGTTTTCCCAAAGAAATTTTAGAAGTAACTGTTAAGATTTTTTTTTAAATAAATATATAGCTAAAGTTAAATTGTTGATATTTGTTAAATGCACAATTATTGCAAAATGAAGAACACATAATTTAAAATTCAATGTCAGGAAAATTTCAGTACTACATATATTAAATACAAATGATATATACTTACATTTTTAACTTATCAGTGTTATTAGAACAGATATGCACACAAAAGGAAAGTGTTTTGCACATAGATAATACTACTTAGATTTGTTTTGAAATTTAAACAGATGCAAAGAAAAGATCAGTGACTAAGCCATCCCTGTCTCCTCTGGCTTTTATTTCTGGGAGACTGTTCCAACTGTAACCAAAGGAAAAATCAGCTTGCAAGAGACGTGGAGAACAAATGGAATTTATGGATTGAATATCTTCATTGGAGAATCATGTTAAAAGTTAAAGGGCAGGGGTCACATTAATTTAATACTGCCAGGAGCTTCCACATGTGGCTGCAGTCCCCACTTCAAGAGGTTAAAAGCATGTCTTGCTTGCTTTCTCAGACCAAAGTCATTGCTGCATTCCAGATCCAGGAGGCATCAGCTACCTCTTTCAGGACTCAGGATAGGCATGAAATCCAGATGTTTGCTGATTTGCAATGCCTTCTTATATTTTCTGAATTTGAACAATGATATGGATTGGAGTGTGCAATCTGGTGTCTTAATGAGCAAGATGCACAAAAGCCCCAGTGAAATCCCTGTCTCACCAAAGTAAAGCATAAAATTCCCCCAGACTTCACTAGGGAAAGGACTTTATCTAAAGAATCCAAATTATTCTTGAGGAACATTTGAAACTGCTTGTCATAAATGAAAAGAAGTCAATCATCACGCCTGTCTTTAAAATCCCACTTACAAAGAACCACAGCTTTTATGACTCACTTAATTGTTCATTACATGTGAACTTAGGGCTTTCTCCCTTTCAATCCTTTCAAGCTGTCTTTTTATAAATACAAATATTGAGACACTGTTGATTAGAGAGATGATAAGACAGAGAATAACTAAACAAATTACTAAGTCAACACTTACACAACTGATGGAAACCTAATAAAGGCCAAATTTTCACAGATTTTCATTGAGGTCTACTCAGAGCTTACATGGATTTCTTCATTGGTAAGATCTCACGAGTTAGCTGAAAAGACATGCATCCAACCTTCGCATATGACACCATTCAAGATTTTTTTGATTTTTACATGGACAGTAGTATCCGTGCTTTCAAATTTATTCTCACAGTTTCACTGATGTGATTTTTACCTGTACAAAAAGTCTGAATAAGCTGTATAAAACAGATCAGTTGCTTAGGGCAGAAATAGGACTTAATTTTGCAAAGGCCCGTGTTGACTGCCTACACATATATGAAATTCACGTACTGCTGGACAGACTATTTCCTTCATACTATGTATTAGAGCTGTCAGACAAGTTCTAGCATTCTCCCTGCTTTATCACGAATCTCCTATCTCTAGGTACTTCCCTTAAAACACTGAAAAACCTGCTATATATCCTCCTTATATGGAGGAAAGCTTGAAAAAGGAACACTTAATGGCATAATATGAGTGGAAAAACAGAAAAGGAGAGCTGTTATATTTTTCATTTCTTATCCCCCTCCATGGTTTTAAGCCAACCTGCCAATTTATGAGTTCTTATTGTTTGGATTTGGCACTATTGCATCACAAACTATGTTATGAATGACTGCATGTTCTTTCTTTTGGACTGTAAACTTCCTTGGACAGGAACTATTGTTTACTATACTTTTGTACCACATCTTGCCCAATCTTTGGATCAGAGGTCTGTGGGTGACTGCACTCATCAAGTAATAAGGGAAGGGCAACAACTTATCATGCTCTCCCTGGCAAACCCAGTCCTAACAGGTTGCCCATAAACTGTGGTTTGGGAATCATTGTTCTAAGCTCACTTGTTTATTTAACATATTCCACACTTGTAGCCCAAGAATTATCTTCTCTTGACTATGCCAAGCATGATTTCAGGGCACAGTGGAGAATATTTATGTAACCATTTAATTTTTTAATTTTGTTTTTTTTTTTAGTATTAATTTGCTTATTTATATTTATATTTTCAAAAGATACTAATGCAACCAGGTTCCTTTGAAATCTTTGCTTATTTTCGGTACTGCTTGTAGGCTTATTTGGGCAGATTGCATCTTTTTAGTAAATCACTCTTTTTTTGAGATGATACAATCCAGATTGCCTCTACCCTGAGGGCTTATAAATTAAACCCCCCTACTACTATGTATATTCCCATGTGGCTTGAAATACTAGTAGAATATATAATACACTCATCTACAGTCAGTACATGACCAAGAAAAGAAAAAGAAGCAGGAAAACACTAGCAAATTATGATATTGGCTGGCAGATCCAGGACCTCAGCCCTCAGAAGATGAGAAGGCAACTGTTAGCTTGTGGTTAATTTCCAGAAGAAAATGACTAGCTGCTGAGTTGTAGGTAAATAAGGGATTCAGTTATTAAAAAGACATGGGATGAATTTTTCAAAATGCACTACTGATCTTTTCAGTTTCTAATGGTTTTAAACAAGAGGTTTAAAGGTTGAGGTTGAGGATGCTTGATTTAAAGAGAACAAGCGCTTAATCCCTCAGACAGCATTTGTAGAGTCCCAAGTACTTTTGAATAACTTGCTCCTTTAGTTTAACAGTAATGTCAAGATGGAGGCAGTACAGAAATCAAATAGTGAAACAAATTACTGAAAGTGAATAAACAACTAAAGCAAGTAAATTTTTTATTATACCTAGCCTGGATTTAAAACTTGAGATTGAATTCTTCCTTCAATTTTATTATTTATAGTGGTTTAAAACATAAAGAAATTTTGTTGATTTATACAGGTAAGAAAACTTAATTATAAAATACAAAATGTCATAATCTGAAAACTGTATAAAAATGAAAAATATAACTCAATCTAAAAATATAACTCAGCTTGAAAATGAAAAGTTTAAAGTACAGATGCAAAGAAAGACATCCCCCAATACTGTGTAATTTTGATTTTAAAACTATTGAAAAATTTTTGAAGTTTTAATCTTTCATGAGGCTTTCAAAATAAATACTGAGCCACTGCATAAAACCTGAGTTCACATAATTTACAGTGCTAAAACCTTGTAGACATTATTTATTTCTGGTCAAGTTACTGTTAAGTGGTTTTGTTAAAGACTACACTCCCTAAAAATTCAAAGAACTTTCACATAGTCTATTATGTAAACATGTAGCATGTCACTTAGTCTTCATATTAGTTATGGCATAAACTAGAATTGTTTCAGAGCATACCAATTTGGCTCCAAAAAGTTCTTGTTCTCTCTTTCAATCAAAAGCCTCCGGTTTGAGAAGATAGTGCCAAAGACTTTGCTGTATTTATAATTTAGCAACTATACTAAATGTGAAGTTCACTCTAATTTTGTTGGCAGTTGTTACTATCACATGACAGAAACTATTCAATCAGTGTTTGGCTAAGAACAAATTTACTTTAACAAACCTGAGATAACCTTGGTTTAACTTAAAAATACCACCAATGGTATTTAGTTGTGTAGGATAATAAAGAAGTAGTCAGCTTTTTAAAGTTCTATTTATGTCTTGGGTTGACTCCCAAGGTAAATTGTGGATGAGTTCAGGGTTATTACTTGAAATAATCCAAACCAACAAAATAACATACTTCTCAAAACACAGGCTTAACTAATCTTTTTCCATTTCTGATATTGCAGTTGTAATGCAATTTGTTATAATGGAATTTGTTAAAGTAGTACAGAAACTGAGGCCTGGTGTTAGTAATCAAAAGTAGTTTCATTTTGTAATAGCAGAAATGAAACTCTTCAGACTCTTCTTCTTGGAGTACATTATTTTGAATATATGCTATTTTTGGACACTGCAGAAAAATGCAAATTCATAATGTTCTAATTTGGCCAGAAATATGAACCCCAACAGATTAAACCACATGCTCATGCTACCAGCTTCTAACATGCCAAATAGAAGAAAACACAGAGGTCTCTGTTTCTTGTGAAGAATGATGAACAAAGAGAACTTTTGATGTTTATTCTTCTGCACCCTAAAGAAAGAGGCCTGTCCAAAATAGTGCTATTGTGGAATGATGCGACTAAGACAGAAGATTCAACCTTATAGTGACCTTTTCATCTTTCTTCAGCCCTGTATCAAATTCTTCCTACTGCTCTGCCTTTAAGAGATTTAGAAAACACTTCTTTAATGGTGTTTAAAGCTCTTATTGCCAGATAAAGAACAAAGACTATTCACACAATTAAATATTTATGATGCATTCCTAGCAATGCCCCTCATACACATGCCCCTCAAATCAATTGCCTACTCCAAAGTTACATTGCTTGAGAGCTTAATGCATAACACTGCGTGCAGGAAATACA